>PVIJ01012887.1:0-47620 GCA_004024925.1 Scalopus aquaticus | reverse complement strand
AATTAAACTGTCTCTATTTGCAGATGATATGATAATATATATACAAAACCCTAAAAAATCCATAGAAAAACTACTCAAAATAATAGACCAGTTCAGTACAGTAGCAGGATACAAAATCGATGCACAAAAATCAGTAGCCTTCCTATATGCAAACACCCAATCTGAAGAAGAAATTAAGAAATCCATCCCCTTCAAAATCAAAACCAAAAAATTCAAATATCTAGGAATAAATCTAACAAAAGACATAAAGGACTTATACAAAGAAATCTTTTTTTTTTTTTAAAGAAAGACTGTTATCATTGAAGCTGCACTGTGCTATTACCCAGGTCTTAATTCTTTATTATTCTTATAGATTTTATTTTTATTAAGGTAACATTGGTTAACAACACTGTATATGACTCAGATATATATGACCCCACCTGTTCAGGTGTACATTACCACACCACACTCACCACCAAGGAACCCATAGTCCACCATAGTCACACTCCTCCCCCTTTTCTTTCCTACTCTCCCCCTCTCCCAGTAGCCTGAGTTTCACAGTCTTATTTCCCGGGGGTGTTGCAGTGTCCCTATGTGGTGTTGCTCCCAACACATGGGGTTGTTTTTGGTTTGTGTTTTCTGACTCTCTTTTGTTCCTCTATGTTCTACACATGAGTAAAACCACCAGTATTTGCCTTTCTCTTTCTGGTTTATTTCACTTACATAATCCCCTCAGTTCCATCCATGTTGTCACAAATTGCAAGAGTTTGTCTTCTTTTAAGAGTTAGTAGTGTTGCACTGTACATGTATACCACATCTTCCTAATCCTCTCGTCTACTCATCTTTCCTTGAGCATTTAGGTTGTTTCCATAGCTTGGCTTTTGTAAATAGTACAAGATTGAACATGGGAGTGCAAGTATCCCTTTGAATTAGTGTTTTTGCATTCTCTGGGTAGATACCTAGGAGTGGAATTGCTGGATCAGATCAAACTGTAAATTATTTACAATTATCTATTACTTGATACAGTGGTCCAATTGAGAAGTTGTTATTTTGTAACTTATATGCCCACAAGCATTTAAATTTTACACAAATTAGTTAAAGAAAGGATCTATTCTTACTGCTCCCCCATCATTCCTATCTTCCCACTTCTGACATCATTGCAGCATTATAGTTTTACTTGTAAGACAGAATATTATCCAATAACAGTACCTTCTAAATTTTTTCCTTTTATATTGTCTTCCGTTTACAATTCCTTTTACAAATATTTCTTAAGGTTACTACATTTAATGAACTCCACTCTTCTGTGACCAAAAGATGTGGCGGAAGAGCATGTGGTGGAAGAAGGAACAGTTCATGAAAATGATGCTCGAAAATACCACCTCATTTTAATGTTCTCAAAATCTTGTTACTAGAAATGTAATTCCACTGACCCCCCCCCACCTCAGTCAACATCTACCGAGGGGATTTAATTCATCCCAGTGGACAGCAATCCAGCGAATCTATCACCAGGTATCTGAGCACCTGCTGTCTTAAAAGACAATGTCCCCCGACAAAGTTTTAGTCCCTATTTACACAGATAAGTTATAATCACCAGGTGACAGTTTAGGAGTTATGCCCTAGACAGATTTTCCCCAGATGTACTGCATGAAATTGACATTTTCAAGTTTCTTCAGCAGGATATAAAGGTTTTATATAAATGGAAATTTTCCATTTCTCTAGGTGACATTCTAAATGCTATAACTGGCTTATACAGGTACAAGACAAGAACTTTTTCATTCTAACTTAAGAAATAGGCAAGAAATTATGTTGTAATGAAATCTTTTATGTCAGTGGTTTGTCTACTCATTAAAAATAATCCTCCTTTGGACTAATAAGAAAATACCAACATTTGTAAATATTCTTCAATTTCTTTTTTTACTGTTCATTATTCCCAGACTCAGAACAATGAAACAAATAAATTAATTGGATGAGGTCTTCTTGCTTGTGTATGCAGTATAAGAAAAATAGCAGAGAAGAAAGTCCTGGTAATGATTTGCTGAAAACTCATATGCTATCATTTTATAGTAATTAGCAATTGTTCCTAATTATTTTGCAAATCTCACAAAAAGGAAATTTGACTCACAGAATTAATAATATGGTCCTTTGCATTATATGGTATGACTAAAACACCACTGAGTGTTTTGTTCTCAGTGATTCCCCTAATACTCAGACCTGCTGGTGCCAGTGTCACCGCCACACCAGCCCCACCTACTTGACCCAAGAGTGGATACCTGGCCCAGCTGAGGATAATTATGTTCTTTATCTTGGACATTTAAATCTGGACAAAGAGAAAAGAGACTGATGGTAATTGAATCTCTGGCACATTAAAGGCAGCAGAATAGAAACTGTATCTACACAATCCTGTTCCTGATATAGACAGTTACCCTGGAATCTACCCTGGATACTGCTTGCCCATTCAGTTCCTTCCCACATTTTATGCCATAACTGCCACCAAAAGAAAACTTAAACACATTTTCAGCACTAAGGCTAAAAAAAATTTTAATCACTATTTATTTTTCTTCAGAAGGTTAATATTGCTAAGATATACCTGGAGAAAGATATAAACTTCTAACAATATCCAGGTACCATTTTGTATTATCTCCTAGGATCATCTAAATGTTTGTTTTAGAAACAGTCTGGAGTATAAATATAAACAAGATCTTTTCAGCCATTAAAATCCAACATATGTTTTCCTATAGATATATTGAATTTTTCTTTTCGTCATTATAAGCTGATATGTTCAACAATTTCAAATCATGGACCTATACCATTCTTATTTTACACAAATTCCTTGATGTAATTATATGAGCTAGAACCATTCCTTTTTATCATGATTTCTGAAAATAATGTAACTATCCTTTACTATAGTAAGAGCAATATATTAACATGAAATAATGGTCTTTAAGTTATTGATCTGGGAAGCAAGTTCCAGATCACCAAGCTTAAGCCTTTCAGCATGCTCTATGTGGCTGACCCTCAATCTGTGAGTCTGTCTCTCTCCCACTCAACTAAACTCTTTAATCTCTTTAATCTGTTCTGCTACTCAAGGGGAAGAAAATTATGGTAAACCAGATCTCCCTCTTTCTCTTCCCACTCAATTCCGTTTTCTTCTTCCCTTACCAGAGTTTCTCTTCCAGAGTCCTTTGAGGGTTTAACTTATGCACTAAATCGTCATACAACTTTTATGATAGCATTCCCTCACAATACATTGTTGTGGAATTTAGCTTTTTTTTTTAAAGATTTATTTATTTATACATACAGCTGGGGTACAGGCCAGAGGTGTGGAGTGGTGAGAGGCTTCACCAGAGACAGAGTAGGGAGCAGAACAGGCAGATCAGAAATAATACACTGCTGAGGGGAGCAGTGGGCGAGGCAGGAGAGGTCTGCCGCGCCATATGGGATTCTCCCCGGCTGGGCGCCGAACTCGCATCGCTGCTGCCGACAGCTCCACAGCCCAGCGCTTAACCGCTGCGCCACCAGGGAGGCCGAAGTTAGCTTTTTGAATGGTTTAAATAGCTCTGAATTATACAGATGATAGATGACCATTTTAATCAATCGAAAAAGTGGAGATAAAATAAAACATAAGTAGGCAAAGTCAAAATAAATTATAGAGTACAAAATGAAAATTATCCAAGATTCCTCCACAATAAAATGGATGGATCTTAAGGTGACTATACTAAGTGAAATAAGTTAGAAAGTGAAATATAGTTACCGAATGGTTTCATTCGTGAGCTATAAATAAAGAAAACAAACTGGCAAAACACAACATAAATAACTCTTTGACTCTGAAAAATGCAGTGGTTACCAGAGGAGGGAGGCAAGAGGTGATGGAGGGTAAAATAATAGGGTGTAGACACTAGACCTGGGAGAAGATGAATGAAGCCTGTGGGTATGTTGACATATGAAGTTGTACTCCCAAAACTATATGATTATCTATTTAAACAGATGGCAAATCAATAAAATTTGATTGAATACAAAATAAAAATTCTCCATAAGAGACAAAAACTTTTAACATTTTTGGAGTCATTTCTGTTCATGGTTATTCAGTGTTCTTTATAATATCTGGCTTTGGTCCATGTTTCCACCAATTCCTTCCTCCACGTGCTTTTCGTATTTTAACTAGCATGCTACTATCTGCCCAAGGATTGCATTTGTTGCTATTCTACCCAGTCAGATGGAAGCAGATGTGCTTCTTTTTGGCTTCACTCCTGAAAAAGAATCAGTGCATCCTCCCCAAACATTTCCCTCCTCCCTTCAACGAAGAGTCAATAAAAACTGGTTCAAATACACTAACCTTCAAAATGGAAACTTCAGTTTAAAGATGAAAAATATTGCTCTCAGTTCTGGATTACCTCTTTCTGTATAATTTACTTGAGAAAGGGAAAAAATCTATCTTAACCTTTTATATTCAAGGTTTCTGTTAGAAAAGATCAAATTATATCCAATTATATCCAGTCTAATCTAGAAATTTTTATTGGATGGGATATGCTTCTCTCATAAAACCCCATGAGGAAAACACAGATTATTATGCACTGGAAGATGGTCATGAGAAGGTGGGAGGCAGATATTATGTCAACAAAGCCAATACAGCAGACTAAGACTAGTGTTTCATGCCGACATAAGGAAGTTACATTAAGGTTCTGAAGTAAAGCACAAGAGCCCATAAATTAAACCTCAGGCTTAAGAACTATACCTAGGGGGCAGTAGGGAGATTCGGGCCAAAGATAGAAACTTCCAGTTGTAAGATGCGTAAGTCTGAGGATTTAATATGCAGGCTGGTGATTACAGGCAACAATATTATATCATACACTTGAAAGCTGCTAGGACAAATCTTAAATGTTCTCACTACAAAAAAATAGTAATTATGTGACATGATGGAGGTGTTAGCTAATGCAATGGTGGTAGTCATTTCACAATGTAAGTGTATCAAGTCAACATGCTGTCCACCTTAAATTTAAGCCATATTTTGTGTTAATTATATCACAATAAAACTGGAAGAAGAAAAAAGGAAAAAAAAAACAGTCCCCCCAGACAAGGATCCTGCAAGATAAACACATTACTGAATTAAGTCCACTATTTTAAACAGGATGAAAGTACACTGTAAGTCACAAGTCTACCAACGCTCGACTATAAATTACTTAATAATTACAGTAGTTAAAAAACACACTGAAGAAGATGTGGTACATATACACAATGGAATACTATTCAGCATTCAAAAAAGATAAACACATGCAATTCGCAGCAGCATGGACAGAGCTAGAAGGGATCATGATCAGTGAGATAAGCCAGAAAGAAAGAGAAAAATATCGAATGGTTCCACTTATAACAGGAATATACGGGAATCAAATAAGAATTTGACATTCAACAGGGGAGGGGGAGGGTAAGGGCTCAAGAGGGGGAAGGGGAAGCACAAGGTACTATGGTGATGGCTTCATGGGTGAACCGGTGATGGGTAACCTATGGGGAACACACAATAATGTAAGATATGAATAACAAAAATAAATAAATAAAATATTTTTAAAAATTGATAAAATTAAAAAAAACACTGAAAAAGAAAAGGACTCTCTAGACACAATTTGCAGGGGTGACTCTTTCTTCATGGAACTGATTAGAAAGCCAACTGCATGAACATACTAAGTTATTGAGGGTTTTCTATTGCCAGGGAAAGCACAATCTAGCTCCAGATGTCTCTCACCTTTTAAGTCCTATCACAGTTCCTTCACACCTGAATTGCAGGAGATGGGCAACCCTGAAGGACAGCACATTTTCCAATACACACCTCAAATGCAGCCACAGGAGAAAATGGACAAAGGGACCAGAGAAGGAAATGGGCCAGGAGTTCCAGAGGTCAGAACAAGAACTCACCAGTCATATTCTGCGATGTCAATATTCACTCAGAGGGATCAGATTATTGCTATTGGTTACTGGTTGCTTGGGGCTTCCCTTTAGTCTCTTTTCTGAATGCTGCTTTTAAGTGAATTTTTACTGGATTTTCTCCATTGTCCTTTAATGTCTGGAGGGAGGGAGCAGATCATTTGTCAGTTAATTGAAAGTCTATCAAAGACCTGGAACTACATACTGACCTGCTGGAGAGAACCAATCGCCACACAGAAATCTAGCACTTTAAACAACTATTAGTGACTGTGTGAGTTTTTGGTTGCCATCCACAGAGGGGGCTGTATGGGTTTATGTGTGGCAGGAGGGGGACAGATGAATATTAGGGTAGCCAGAGGGACAGATTATGGTATAGACAATCTTGAGAAAGTTTGACAAAGTTCTAACCAATAGGGCGTAAGCAGAAATGATGGTGCTTCCTGGTTCACTTTCTAGAAGCAAATGCGGGCCCCCTAGGGCCCCTTTACTTCCTGTTGACTAAGAGGTGGTATGAAGAGGTGTGCAGAGCACACCAAGGCCCTCTCCCCACCCCGGGCACTCACCTTTGAACTGTGTCATGACAGAAACAGCACTGAAGGCACAATCTCTCAATTTCAACATGTCAACCTATTATCTGACATTTGACTTTTCTTTCACATTTTGTCATCACCCATTTTCCAAACCAACACAACCACAAACAAGTTCTAGTAACAGGGGCACAATTGGGTCTTAGATCTATAGAGAGGAGAGAGATGGTAAGCAAGTATGATAATACATTACTTACCATCATGTCTTTACTGATTTTTCACTAAACATCTTTGAAATACCATTAGATAAGAATTATTCTTGACCTTGCAAAAATCAACATAATTTCACAGACCTCAGGTTTGGTATGTAATTTTTTTCTCTTCTCTGCTATAGTAGAATCTCTTGCATGTAGACTCAAAAACTCCCTTGTACTCAGTCACAGTGAGCGCAAGTGGTATTGCCCAATGTCACACGCTTTGAGGCCAAACTCGGTCTCATCTGTCCTGTGAGTCAACAGTGCGAGTGAACAAATAGCCCTTTCAGGAATGCACCCAGGTTAACAGCTGTATTCGATGGACAAGGGAAGGAGGTTTAAAGCTAATGGATCTTCAAAGGAAGAGCTTCCTCTCCACTGTTTCCAGAATCAACATTTAAAATACTAAGGAGAACTGCAGCCCACAGGTCAGAGAGAGGATGGCACTGAAGCCAGACGGAGTGAGCATGTAGGACATTGTTCCTTAATGATGATCTCATTCACCAAGACCTTCCAACATGCCCAGAGTGAGTCTCCCATTTGTGAGCATCGCAGTAACACACCTGCTGATCCACAAACTCGGAACCAGCTCAGCCTACAGTCATTGTAACGTTGTATTTTCCATTTCTCAAGACTTTCTAGCCTGACTTCATCAACTCCTTCTATACAAATACTAAAACATTTACTAAAATGTGTAAGTTCAAAGATAAACTAGTACACATTTACTATTACTAAAGGTGAAAATTATCAAGCTTTGGGTTGGATGGAAGAAGGGTTAGGGATTTGTGATTACCCAGATATCAGGTCTGGAATATCTCGTTTAATTTCACGGTAGCCAGTCTGTTCCAGTTTCCAGACCTTTCATATATCACATTGATGCAGGTGGGAAAACGCACGCTTTTGCTACAGTATTCTCTGTAGAACCTTCTGGTTTTTCCTACGGACAACTCTCAGTGATGTCTATAGGTTTTCACTCAGCACTGTCCTCAGGACAAATCATTGTGTCAGCTGAGTTTGTTCTGGACACCACAGCAACTGCTCTCTGCCCAGTTCTTGTTTCCCCTTTAGCCCTTGGCCCTCAGTGTGTGCAGTTTGTTATCAAACCCTGTTCTCAAGAAATGTTCAGAAGGACATCCTCACCAACGAATATCTGGCAAGAAGTGGTTTCAAATGTGAGGTGTGCCAAGTTGCACTGAACTTAAATTTACCAAAATGAGACACACACCCCAAAATGTTGGGACCCTAAATTTCAGTTTTCAGCAGATTCCACCCTCACCCTTTGGGTCCACTCTCTCATTCCCCCCATCTTTTCCTCCCTTCTTTGGTGAGAGAGTTAAGTGTTTGTGTATAGAGAGTGTGACATGTGTGTATATGTGTGTGTGTGCGTGTGTGTGTAGGTGTGATATGTGAGGCTGTGTGAAGAGAGGCTTCTCAGACACTTCTAATCACACCATGTAAAGCCACGACCTTGCAACATGAAGCCACTTCCATTTTCACGCACATCCTAAAAAGGGGAAAGGAAATATTCCCCAGTAAAAAAGACACTGAAAGGTGACGAAGAATAAATGCTTATAATCCTTGAAAGGTACAATGTTCAAATCTTACTTCAATTATTTTTCCCACCTCTTCTATTTTGGTTTTCTCCTGCTCATGTCATTAGGTCTACATTTTGGGTAAAACAAACAATTTCAATACCTACTATTTTCATCGTCATTTAAACTCACTTCACATTCTTTCAGTAATGAATTCTTGGGAGTACTAGCTCACGCCACACATTTCGGGGAAGGAGATCCGCTTCACATGCCTGACTCCATGTTCAGAGGGTCCACGTGCTCCACTGGGCCGGGGAATGTCCTTCCATCTAGGCCGCCTCTTGCGGCCCTCACGAGCATGTAGCCGAGTGATGGCTCCTCAGCGTGTGTTCACACGGCCTTATCAGCACAAGCTGCAGCAGAAGTGCTAATACACTCATCGCAGAGGAGGCGAAAGGCCCAGAAACTTTAAGAAGTTAAGTGAGGGGCTGGCAGCTCTGCTGGCTCAGCATCCACTTCAGAAAATAAGAACAGACCCAATTTGTGGGCATGTTTATGATTTTCTTATTAGGGATCAAGACAACCCAATCCTTCTCTGAGAAATAGGTATTAAAATTTTAACCGGTAACAGCTGAGGCAGAAAATACAGGCAGATGGATAACACAAAGTGCACAGTGGAAGAAGCTTTGGAGCAAAAGGATCCTGGATTCAGATCTGGATTGCTCCTTTTACAGGGTGAGAGAACTTCAGCAAATGGTCTATTAGGTTTGGTTTCCTTACCGGAAAATGGTCATGAAATATTTACTTTATGCAGCTGTTAGGAAGGACACAAGCAATAATGTTTGTAAAGAACAAACCCTAATCCTTATACTCACATGCTTTCATAAATAGTTGGAAAAGAATTCTTTTTGGACCATCTCTACAAATCAACCTTAAATGCCCCTGGGTCCCGGCCTTACCTCTATCAGCATCATAGTCACTAGCCATTTCTGGTCTGTGCTATCTGATTTTTTTTGTCTGCTCCTTAAATTCTTATTTGTGTGTGACTTACTTGTGTCTGCATTCCCAGGTTCCACTGTACTGTGCTAAATATGGTAATAAAAACAGAAGATGCATTTTATTGGCTATTTATTATTTGCCGGGTACTCTTCAAAGTACTTTCAGTTCTTTAATTCTCACAAGAATCCGGAAAGCTAGTTACCTCCATTGAGGTACTAAAGAGATGCTATCTAGATTGTCCAATGTCACAGAGCCTCATACATTTCAAATGTTAGATTCCAACATGGGTGTCTGGGTCGAGGTCCTAGCTGGTGACGATCATGCAATTAAATATTGCAACAGAGAGGAAAGGAGGGCAGGAAATTCAAATAAGGTGGCAGGGTGCCACCCAGTGGTGAAGTCTTTGAATAGCACCATCTGCTGTTCAGAAAAGTCTGGGGAGATGCAAGCAATCAACACCCAACGAGGTTCCAGGGAGATAGTTGAGCCTGAAGTTGAGCTACATTCGATGTCACTTAGTCCCTATGGGGCTTGGAAATGCTCAAGGAAGTTCTGGTTTATTTCATCTGCTTACTTAGATTCTATTCCAAGTATGAACATCAATGTTTTGATCAAAAATAAACTAAAAGGTAAACATCTTAAATAAATAATTCCCGCATGAACAAATTTAAAGAGCTGACAGCTAGACCTTCCAGGTATCAACAAGTATTACATAAATTCTGCACTGCTATGCCGCATTAATGTCTGTGGGGCAGGAAGCACTTTAAGTAATAGTTAAAGTGCTGTTCAGTTTCTGATCAAAAGAATCATTAATGATATTTGGCATTAAACTCTGGGAGGAATTTGATATGTATTGAATACTAGTGAAGGAATAGAAGTGTGAGTGGATCGATGAGAATGAGGTCTGTTTCACAGTGGCATAAAGTGATTAAAAACTCAAGTCTTCAGCTATAGCTGTAATCACAAAAGTATTTAGCTGTTCTCTAGTGAAGCACTTATTTTCTATTCAGACACAACTGGGAAGCTATTCTTTCAGCCAAAAAGCCAGAGGCTCATAAAATCCTTCTAAGCACCATGGTCTTGGTGGAATACTCTTCAACATGAATCGAGAGTGTGAACAAGAACGAGAACTGATTGCATCAAAAACAAAAGCCAGAGAAGCCCTTCCCAGGGGTCATGCAACTAATGGCAAGGATTTGGGGAAGTTGGAGAAAATAAGATTTAGTTGTTATGAGCAATGTGGACCTTATTACACGAAAACATCCATTTCACTGCTACTGGTGCAGGACCAGGACTTCAAAAGGCCCCCCTGAAGAGGATAGGCAGAGCCTAAAGATCCCAACTGCACTTCAGCAGAAAATTTGCTTCATCTCCCACTTGGTGTTTTTATTTACCCACCACCAACCACACTTCATCTACCTAAGTATGCTTCAATTAACTCTAATAGTGTTTATGCTGAAAGGAATCATTCTCATTCCAAAGGCAATGTCTAGATGTTATCAATTCATCTTTCCGCTGTGCAGGGTCTAATAAGAACCATATGTTAAAAAAAAACTTGAGTTCATTCAGGTAGACTTCAGCTGATGAGCAGCATCAAGGCTTGGATGCCCACGGGAGGGAAGGAGAGCCTCTGAAAGGGCTTTGCCAAATCAATTAGTCTTTATGTCTTCATCAGTGTTGCCCAGGAAATATTGAGAATTTATCGCGTGTCTAGAAATACAGGAAGTATCTTCCCCAAAGAATTATCTTTTATCATAACAAAAATCCAGTCATACAATTACTATAAAGAATCCATGGGTTTCCCTGGTGGTGCAAGGGGTCAAGTCTCAGCACTGTGAAGCTATCTGCAGCCGCTGCAGCATGAGTTCGATTCCTGGCCAGGGAGCCGACCCACATGGCGCAGCAGACCTCTCCTGTCTCACCCACTGCTCCCCTCAGCAGGGCATTTCAGACAATCCACCTGTTCTGCTCCCCACTCTGTCTCTGGTGAATCTTCTTTGCCCCCCTACCCCCACACATACACACCTCTGGCCTACACCCCAGCTCTTGTATGCATAAATAAATAAAACTTTAATTAAAAAAAAAAAGGAATCCAAAGCTCAGAGAAGGAAGCAGATTGACTAAAGTGACCCAGTCAGTAAGTGGGAAGGCAACATTGGAGGCCTTTATTGTGTAGGTGCTCTGGGCATGCTGAAGACAAGAATAAGTGCATGATTTAGAGGCAATAAAAGGCAAGACAGATTATCTACTAGAAGTAAGGGAATCTAGAGAAATCGGCATCTATCATGTCCAAAAATTTTCACTGAAATTTCAAAGACTTCAAGACTTTAAAAAGAACAGAAAACTACCCAAGGATGGTCTGAACTAATCATACTTTAAAGAAAAAAAGTGGAAATTTAACAATGTTGATACAACTCAACCTTCAAACTATTGGAAGGAAAGAAGGGAAGGAGAGGAAAAGGGAAGGAGAGAGAGAAGAAACTAGAGCCTATAATATTTCTATAAAATAAATTTGGAGATAGACATGTATTTATTGCAACCTAAGAAGTTTAATTCTGCAAATCTAGGCAAAGAGATATTCCTTAACAATAAGATTTTTTCTGTATTATTATTTCTAGCATGTTATTTCTAATAGTTTATGAAGATTACACAAAACAAGGAAAATGTTTATAATTAACATTGCCAAAAATTTGAATTCCAGCTAAGCAATAATTTTTTAAGTGAAATATGCCCCGTGCAATTTTGGGGACATATTTTTAGAATATATACAAAATATATTAGTATATAAAATACACTGAATATATATACATTTATATGCTGTTCATCTTGAATTCAATATTAATAGAGCATTCTGAACTTTTATTTGCTAAATCTGGTGACCTTATGATGTAATATTGAACTAAAAAAATTTAAATACAAAATTTTATACACAGATGGATTTTAGCTAAAGTTATGAAAATGTAGCATTTGGTATTCTGATGTCATTTGTCTTCCTTAAAATATTTTCTGTACTTCCATTTATTTCTTTAATCCATGTATTTTAATATTTAAACTTAAATAATGAAAAAAAATTTTCAAGAAATTACACCCACCAGTATCTTTTAAGATTAGTATATTCTTAATAGCGTGCCAACGCCTCTCCACAGGAAAGTTAGCTCAATGAATAAGCTCTTCAGTAATTTTTCAATGGTTTGTTAAATATATAAGTGAATAGATGGCTATGTATATAGATCTATAATCTATATAGTGCTATTAAGTATACATATATATAGAGAGAGTGTGTGTGTGTGTGTGTGTGTGTGTGTGTGTATGTAGCGAGAGAGAGAGAGAAAAGAAAGAACAAACAGACTTGCTATTGTAACTCTAAATACAATCATCTTGTGTTAGTTCTAACATTATCCCTAAACACTTCAGCTATGGGCATAAAAGAGCGCAGCCATTTCTCAACTCCAGACACTGAAAGAAAAGGAACCTCCTGCTATGATTTCAGGCCAGGTTCCCCCCATGCAGTAAGGCGGACTCTAACCACCTAACAAACAAACAACCAAAAATCCCAGCCACAGAAACTGCCTTTCCACCTATCTCTGGAAACAAGCGATGCTAATTTGTAGTCTCTCCACATGTGCGCCTGCCTCATTACAATCCACTCTCCACACTGCAGCAGCCAAAATGTAAACCTCTGCTAAACCCTTCCAAACAATTCCATCACTCTGTGCATAAAGATCTCTCTTAACACAGTCTATAATTGGAGCGATTCAGAGTCCCAGGCGCACCTGTTGTTCTGGTGTAATCGCACGTAGTTCCTTCCTTTTATTCCCAAAAGTGTTCCAGTTCGGAAAATAAATTACATGTTACCCCTCCGTGTTCCCCTCTTTCTCCTATCCCACCCTCTTTGCTCAGCACCCATCAGACATAGTGAATTTCTTTTGGATACTGGGTTCTATATTCATCTTTCCTAACTCAGGGGCCCCTCACATGCTCTCTCCTGTTTCAAACACCCTTTTCTGGCCTCTCTCCCACAGTTCCAGGCTAATGCCCCCTTAAAGCTATTCACCATTCCAACTTCAGTTCAAATCTCACTTTTTCCCGGCTAATCTATTCTTTCCCCTTAGATTGGGTGTGGTGCCTATTATTTATGTTCATAGCACCATTCTCCTCTCCATTTCACAATGGAGAGATGGCATTTCCTTGGGAGATTATTTGATTAATGACTATGATGTACAGCCCATGAGTATAGGTACAAGTTACTTTTATATTGTTAGTTTTGTTTTCTTTTGTAAAGTAATATACTCCATATCTACAATTCCATCTGCCATATAACTGGAGTTTGATAATTATTTGTGAAACTAATGATTGGAGTTACACAAACCTTTGGAGAAAGGACACTTACAACCTCCCCTGCTTCTGGATGCTTCTTCAAAGGGGTGGTAGGTCACATTCCTGTAGCAAAAGATTTGTGATGTTGGCTTCACTCTTTGGAGGGAGGTTATCAGCCAATGGTACACATTTCCTAAATCCACTAAATCAAAACTGTAAAAACAGGTTCCACTTTGTCATTTGTCTTGGTATATTAATTAAAATATACTAACAAGGCAATTAGCAAGTTTATTCTGCCTTTCATGAACACATCTTGTCTCCCTCATTTGTGTGACAGAATACCACCATTACATTCTCTACAGCCTCTATTAACACACCATTGTATCTTAGTTCTTCAAGCAATATGTACTTCATATTTAATAATCACGCTGGTTTATGCTGGCATCTCTCCAGATGCTTTTGCCAACTAGTTTTGTTTTAAATGAAGTTAGTGGTTCTTTGGTTTTGCTATCTTTGCTCTCTATTTTTAGGGGAAGATGCAAGAAGATTCAAACTTTGCAGCACTCACCATCTTCTCACAACTGCTAGATTTTGTTTAAGTTTTAGGGTGCACTTCCAGCATCCACCTCCTCTGAAATCCTATGTTATATACTTCATGGTCCATGGTTTCCTGTAAACCAGCCAGTGAAAATTTAAAAAGTATTACCAGCTATTATCATAACAACAGCAAGCATGTATTAAGTGCACACCATGTGACAGACAGTCTTCTAAGTGTTCTCCATGTATTAACTCAGGTCTCTATCAAGAGGACCATAAAAATGCAAAATGTAACAGAGCATTCTAAAGCAATTAGCTTGGAACAAAGAAAAGTCATTATGAAAACACAGATACTGTGCCTTGGGGGAAAAATGCCAAGTCCTTGGTTCTGAGAGAGAGAAATAAGGCGAGTGAATGATTTTAAGTGTGTTGTGCACGTCCATTTCATGCTAGGCTTCAGGATGGTTAATGTTTGACCTCTAACATTAATATTCTTTAATAGACACTTTGGACTTGGGTATTCAATGATGACAATAAATAGATTCTTCCCTGATGCCACTGTCTTTAGAAAAAAGTTCCCATAGCTAAAATTTCTGCCAAGTAGATTAAGTATCATTACATAAAGGATATGCAACTCCCCTCTGCTGTGGACCTAAAGTTGAATCAAAATCTTTCTTTCCCACACGAGGAAATAAGAATCATCTCAAAGGTCTTAAAGGGCTCACTTTAAATGTGAGAACCCTTCAGCTTAATGAGAGGAAGATGTAATCTCCATAAACCTGGAGAAGAATTGTGACCATGATATGGACAGAATACATTTAATTGAAAGGCTATCCATGAACAAACACTGTAATGAAATAATGACTAACCGGGCTTATCCTATAATCTTGGTTGCACACCCAAATTTGATTAATTCAACCACCTTTTCCTTCTTGACAAGTACCTCAGAAACTATTTCCTTTGAGATTTTGGTTAGATCAGTTTTACTCAAAAATATAACTGCTTTTATTGGTTTGGTGCTGTTAGAGAGATGTGAAAAGTAAAATCAGCATTAGGTATTGATCTCACAGTTAATTAACTTCTATCTTGAAGTTAGTATCTCCCTAATTAATGATGTGCATGCTAAGAAAGAAAGATGTTCTCTATAATAGATGTGTATTTGATTATTCGATATTTTTACTCCAAGGAAAGAACCCAGTAAATGTTAAATTCCTTTTCTCTTGCTTTTAAAAAAGCACCCTTAATCTCATTCCTAATTTCACTCCCAAAGTGAACAACTTCCTTCCTCACTTATGTCAGCATATATTTAGTAGGCTATATGTCATGATAAGTAGAGACACGTAACTATTCCAGTCTTTCTTGATGTAACAAATCCTTTATCTTCTAAGGGGAACTTTAGGGTGGATTTCTACCCTGTTTCTCTGTAACACAATAATAATTTATGAAAAAGCTTTATAATTCATTTCTCTCTATAATCTCAAAAGCTTGTCAACAATGCTTTAAACATGTTATCCATAGATTTACTTTACTTTGTAATCAGGAAAAAAACCACCAATTTTTAATAGGTATGTGATTTATGAAAATGCCCAAGGCCGTTTGTATTTCTTTTTTGTGTGATAAAAAAATTATATTTAGAGCTAGCCAGCTGAACTCAGTTTAGATGTTCCCAATTTTGTTGGAAGTATACAAATCATCATAATTAGGCACCCGTCGAGCTTACACCTTCTGTCCTTCAGATCTGATCAGGGTGTTGACCTTGGAGACATCAATGTCATAGAGCTTCTTCATACCTGTTATATCTGGTTAATATCTACCATGTACAAAATTGAGTCTTTGTCTTCTGTTTTCTTCATGGCAAACTCTTGGTCAAGGGAAGCTTGATGATGGTACAGTGGTTAATCTTTGTTTCTTCTTGGGATGCTCTTCAGAGGATATTTGGGGCGCATTTGGAGTCACGGTGTCTTGAGACTATGGAAAGTGGGTGACCTGCAGATCTTTTCTGTGGGGGGGGTGGCTATGAACGCCTTTCAACATACTATCTTGGCTTTCAAAGTTCCTACTTTGGCTTCGGGATAGGAGGGGCAGAGACTTCCTTCTTTACTTCCTGCACCACCTTTGTAAAAAAAGTATCATTTGTATTCGTAACAAGTATACAACAAACACCTAAGTTGAATATTCCACTAATTTTAGCAGGTGACTTTTAATGAACTCTAGTTGTTAGTCATTGCTTCTGATAGCCAAAACAGAGATCAAGAGTTTTTAAATATGTTTGCCTTGCTGCAATAAGTTTTTTAAATCATCAGGTGATAAAACCTGCATTAAAGTCCTGACTTAGTCCTTTGCTAGTTTGTGAATTCTGCCAGTTATTTAACCTAAGCTTCAGTGTCATGGGCTTAATGGTGATCCTTAACACATAAGATTATTCTGAGAATTTGATGACAATGCATATAAAGAGCTTGGTCTAGTATATTACACATGACAAATTGTCACAAAATATTTATTATTAATATATCTTATTTTTCCCACCAAATTGATGGGAGAGGGTTATTTTTCTCCTGCATGTTTTCACAGAATATGACTTCCAGATTGAACATGAATCCAAAACCTACCTCCAGGTCACAGAAATGTAGGTGGCATCATTTAAAGTTCCTTTTGACTGAATTAAATGTCCATCATTCTCTTTGAAGAAAGAAACTATTCTACAGACCACACAAATGCAAGAAAAATTCAACACAAAACTGAATTGAAAAATTGTTTTTAAATGTTAGCTGTGTAAAATCTTGACTCCTTCCTAGATTTGCTTTTAGTCACTAATTATAGCATACTTGCCAAATGACATCCATCGGCCAAGTTCTTTTCACTTAATGCTTACTTAGAACAACACTATATAATAAATACTTTCCTGTCATTTAACAGACAAGGGAACTGAGGCCACATGCTGACTGAACTTTCCAAAGATAATGCAGCTCCCATCTCAGAGACTCTGGGGCTGACCCAGGCTTTCTTCCAGTTCTTTCTTTGTACCATGAGAATCAATTTCTTTTTGTCACATGATAAACATTTACAGTATGGCACTTGTAACATTAGTTGATGCCATCTGTCATTTTGTCCTTTTGGAATAAAAAAATAAAATAGACCAATAATCACCACATATTAAATTAATCAATAAATACATAATCAATGTCAAATTACTGAGCCAGTTAAAACCAAGAGCAAAACAATAATAAACAATGCAATTCCATCCTGAATTTACCGATCTGATGAGGCAGAAGTTTTATGTTTGTAATACTAAAATTTCCAAAATCCTTTCCCTCCAAAAATAAGTTCTCCAATTCTTTCTTCCTGAGCAACAGTATGAGCAGAAGTCTTTTGAAGATACACAGACTTTTTGCTTTGCAATGAGGCATTTCATTCTCAATTCATCTTCCTTTCCACCCACCTTATTCCCCAGAGTCACCATCCCAATCACAATGTAATATGCATTTGGGGGGATTTCCTTAGAATAATGGAGTCATACAATTTTAGAGGAGAAAGGGTCTTAGATCACATCACTTAAAACTGTAATTTGAAAGATGGTGAAGCCACTAAACTGAGATCAGAAGACTTGTTAAATCACAGAAGGGAGACCAAACTAAATCTATACTTCAGTTTCCTGATGCATTCAATGTCCTTCCAAGCCTATTCATAGAATACAGGCATTAGAACTACGAGGGTGTGTGCTCCACAGAGGAATCTACAGTGTGGATGAAAGAAAAGACACACAGAGTTAGTTATGGTCAGGTTCTCCATTAGAAAAATGTCACCATAAATTTAAAACATCACTGGGATAGAAATAACATACAAAACATAATGTGGCATAAAATATAAATCCTGTGTCTGTAAGCATTGTAAAGGGCAAGTTTAAAGGTGTTGGTTAATGATTAAAACTGGAAGTAACCTTGAGTCTGGGTTAGGTTAATGTGGTTGAAAACCTCAACAAGGAAACCTGCCTGGATCTTTGACTAAAGTTGCGGAGGTTCCTGCTCCCCAAAAAGCTAATGACTCAGGGTAGAGGCTTCCTCCCCTATATTAACGCTGAGAAGTTGGCCCCCCTGCAGCATAGTATACATGATCTTTGCTCATCTTTAAAGACTGCTTGAAAATTTAGGTGAAAAATTCTAGCTTATAACTTTCTGGTGATGTTATGAATAATTTGCAGCCACACAATTATTGGAATAAATTGACAAGAAACATTAAATGTCTCTATTACCAGTAAAAGTCTAAAAATATGAGAAAAATGTCATCCTGGAGCAGATCAATCATTTAAGCATTCCAGTAAGCGGGCTCTCAAAATGTTACACTGAAGACCTCTAACTTCCTTTGACAGCCCGATGTGCATCCGCCATCAATTAATTTATCTGAACTATTCTTGAATCTCTATCTTCAACAACATCACCTTTCTGAGAAAAGACTTTTATATGTTTATATTCCCTTTCAAGTGTGAAAGGTAACCCTTATTCTGGTAATTACAGATCAAATGAAGGGATCTGAAGTTACTGTACACACTCCCATCAAAATGTTTCGACTTCAATCAACTGCTCTCCCAGCTTTCATCTTCTGAGGTCAGAGTCCTCTTTTCCTTTTCTTTCTTCTTTTTTTTTTTTTAATGTGTGCATCATTATAGAGAGACAGGTCAATCTCATTTCATCTGCAACTCTTGATATGCCCAACTCCTTTTTAAAATGTGATCACTTACTGGAAAACTACTAAAGCCTATAAACATTCCTCTGAAGAAAAAGCACTCTAAATATTCCAGAAAGACCCAGAGAACTTCTTTTTCATGTTTTCTGTTTTATTTTGGTTTTAAATGTTACATTGGCAGCTCACAGAAAGTTGATGTCAAGAAATGCCGTTAGAGTGGGATAATCTGCTCCTGTGAATGGACTCCTTGTCCTCTAAGAATCACACTAGTTACACATGACCCTGCTCTGGTTGTGCTGACAATTTCTCCTATTATTACATGACTACCTGAATGAACATCCACTTTGAAAAAATAAGAGCTACATGTACGGTGATTATGATTCTGATAGGATTAACATGCACTGTACTGTAATGTTAGTTACTGTCTAATGTAAAATTACTGTCAAACAAGATTTTATGTCTCTTCCCCCCAGTAACAATACAGCATTGGATACTCTCTAGGTTTTGCAGGGAGTGGTTATGGAGCAGGCTGAGCTGAGGGCCTGACACATGGTAGGTGTTCCTGAAATATCTTTGAAAAAGCGAACAGGAAATCTTACAGAAGCATAACATGATGTGTTCCATTCATAATAAATAATATTTAATTCAATAATGAAACATTAATTCAAGACATTAAATTGGTCAAGAAAGGTTCCTACACTCTAATTTGAAGTTGGCATTATTGATACTGAGAAATTTTTTCTACTGCTACTGGCAGAGAAGAGAGAAAAAATCAATTACCTTCATGGTTGTACAGGGAAGTTACCATAAATCTTTAACTCTTCTTTGCTATGTCATTACAATTAACCTAAAAAATACTTATAAACCTGTCTCTAAAACACATAAAGTCTCTTTTCCTGAATATTCTTTTTGACAAAATGTGAACAAATTATCAAATTACAATCAAATAATTCATTTTACAGTTTTCTTGATTCCCATGAGATTTAACAAATACCTTACCATGAAAATCTAATTAAACATTTTCAGGAGCTTTTCAGACAGGTTTAATAATTTTAAATAGTACTGCTTCAGTAAACTCCAACTGAATTCTGTGCAGCCATTAAAATGTGTATCAACAAATAAATCTTTATAATAATTAAACTGTTAATTGAAAGATTTGAAATATTCTTGCTGGAATTGGCTGTATTTTCTATATTCTGTAGTCACATATATAAATATAATAAAACAGATACTACAAATATGTAACAAAATGTATGTATTCATGGTTTAGAATTTAAAATGTTGAACAAGCTATTCAAATTAAATAGAATACTATATTCGGTTATCGCTTACCAATCTAGAACACTTAGTGAAATGCCTTATTATTTTTAGTAAGTTTTTCTAGATTTGCAACAAATATTTACTGGACATTCAGTATATGTCCAGCACTAAGCAGGGACTAAGGATTTAGTGTTGAGCAGGAAAACATCACTCAACCACAACAGCTAAAGTCTTGGGACTGGATGCACTAACATGTTTTATTAGGATTTGGTGAAATGGGGAGAAGTGGAGAGTTATATGGAGAAAGAACCTGAAACTGTGTCTTAACAGAGTTTTTCTTAATATATAGATAGTACTGAGCAACGGACATCTATCATGTACATATTCATAAGACATTATAATGGAGGCTAATGTATTTTAAATGACTGAAGAAAGAGATTAAGAGTGTGCATTATAGGGGGAAAGTCTAGGAGTTGGAGCCAAAGCATCAACTAAATAGCCCATAATCAACAGATGGCTTAGAGCAAATGTTCTAATTCTGCTAGAAAACTAAAATCCATCTTAAAAGATAAGGAAGATTTCCTAATGGTTACCCCAGTGATCTGAATTCCATTCTCAGCTCTGCATAGGGACTTCATCATGTCATAGCAGATGAATCATTTAATCTTTCCAAACTGCCATCTATCAAAATATCTTGACAGTAATTATATGTTAGGTCTCAGAGGAAATTTATAAGGATGAACTTAAATTCCTTTCTTTGAGAAAATGAACCAGAGGCACTAGGAAAAGGTCTACAATTATTATTTTATGTGAATAGATAAACAAAGAATAGAAATAATATTTTCCCAAAAGCAATTTAGTTCAAAAGTAAAATTCAATTTTTCAGCATTTTCAAAGTTTGTTTAAGATGTCATATAACGAAATATCTCCCTTATTAGTATTTGTACGAAAAATATGTCATGTTTTTATGGTACATGTTAAGGCAAATCTTTGAAGATATTCTAAAGACAAGTCAAAGGAGGATTTCCATTTTTTCCCTAAATGTCAATCTGACATTTCTAAAGTACTATGACTTTTAACAAGTGGAAGAAATATTATGAATAGATTATTTTAAGTGCCATGGCTAAACTAATATATTGTTAATTAAGTTAATATTATAACAAATTGTAAAATACAGTTCATTTAAAAGAAAACACAAAACTTTAATAATGCATTTTAAGGTTGATTGGTGAATTAGAATTATAATATAAAATGTTCATATATATTCCCTAAAAATATTAAATATTTTAAAATATTTGTCTTGCAAAAAGAACATTTAATTTGGGGGGAAAATCCATCATAGGTTTCTCCTGAATGGACTCCTGCACTATTTGGTAGTATATTATATATACTCATATTTACTTTATTTGTTAGAAAAGAACCTAATGTCTTTAGAACTTAAGATTTACCTGAGCCTTGTGCAAGATTATATTGCTGTTAGTTTCATGATGGATGACTAAAAAAAAGATCCCTTAGGACAGATGTCACGCTCAATACTCAACGTAGGTAAATAAAAGACCAGTAAACCTTGAAAAACCAATCTGACTATTTGATCACTTTCATGTGATAATCTTTCTGGTGCTCAATTAAGGTAATATTGTTCATGCTCCCTAAATAAAACATATTCAAATTCATAGCCATGTGGAATTTTTCACAAAATAAAGAGCTTCTATCTAGGTATATCCCTGATTATGACAGAAAAAAATCAACCTTATACTTAATGTTCAAATTATGAACTTCCAATTCACTCCTACAGGCAATCATCAATAAGAGTAAAGAAAAGGAGAAATTAAAGATGATGGAGAAATTAAAAGACAGTGGGGAAAGGAGGCAATTTACACAGGGAGTCATTATGCCATGGCCAAGAATACATGAAGAATTGCTTAATATACACTTTGAAGAGCCATGACTATATGTTAAAATGTGTTTTTCAATTAGGGATTTTTTAATGTAGAAAAAAAATAATAACTACCCTTTATAAAGTTTGATCAGTTAGACAATTGGAACTACATCTAATTTAAAATGTTTTGCACAGCTGAATGAATGGGAGAATGGGAGAAGATATCTAGATATCTGCTCATCACAGATCCAATTAGTGGTTAAAATCCAAGGTATATAAAGCACTTGTCTAATCTAGCAACAACAACAAAAAAAAAAAAACAGTTAAAACATGGCAGATATGAATGAACAGACACTTTTACAGATAGCCACCAAAAAATGTTCATCAGCACTACTTAAGTAAATGCATATCAACATCATAATAAGATATCACACCTGTGAGAATGGCTTACAACAAAAGAAGACTACTAGCAACAAATGTTGGCAAGGATATGGAAAAAGAGGCACCCTGAACACTGTTGGTAGGAATGGACACTGATACAGTTATTTTGGAAAGCAGTATAGACTGTCCTCAAAAACCTAAAATAGAAATCACATATGATTCAGCAATCCCACTTTTGGGTATCTGCCTATCCAAAGGATATGAAATCAACTCAAAGAGATATACACACAACAATGTTCCTTGCAACATTATTTATGGTAGAGGAGATAGAAAGCAAACTAAGTGCCCACTGACAGATGAATGGTTAAAGATGTGGTAGGAGCATGCACAGTGGAATACTACTCTGCTATAATAAAGATGAGCACAGTGGAATACTACTCTGCTATAATAAAAATGACTTCCTGCAATTTGCAGCAGAATAAAAGGAACTCAAGGGGATTGTGCAAAGCAAAATTAGTGAGAAAGATAAAGACAGATACTGGATGATTCACCTATTTGTATATTATAAGGAAAAAAGTGGATAAACAGAAAAAAAAAACAAAATAAAAATTAACTACTGGATATTGGAAATGGAAATGAGGTTACCAGAGGTGAAAAGGGTGAGAAGTGGGAACAAATTTAGATTGGATATAATGAGTGGGAGTGAATAGGTTTGGTTTTGTTTTGTTTGTTGTTTGTAAAAAAAAATATGCAAAAAGAAAATGTTTTTGCTGAGTAGCCCATAATTACCTCTCTAGTTTTGTCTTTTATCTCTTTCATATTTATTTTTTCAATATTTATTTATGTAGAACTAGGGTGTAAGCCAAAGATGTGGAGGCCAGGGATGGTAAGAGGATTCACCAGAGACAGAGTGGGGAGCAGAACAAGTAGACTGACTGAAATACACTGCTGAGGGACACAGAGGGCAAGGTGGGAGAGGGCTGCTATGACATATGTAGGTTAGCTCCCTGACTGGGGATCGAACTCAGCCCATCAGGGTGATAGCGCTGAGACTTAACCCCTAGGCCACCTGGGAGGTGCACTATCTCTCTCATATTTAACGGTATTTTTGATTTACATGGAATTGCTCACAACTCTACACACACCTTGATTTTTCACATTAATTCTGTTCCTTCCTTTCCTTTTCCTACTTCTGCCATTTGCTCTTACATATTTTTATGCTAACTTGTACTGGAAGGTAAAGGGACAACTTTACCAATTCAGATGTCAAGATGCCCAGAAGTGACCTTTCATATTTCTACTGCTCTCTTTCCACTGTCAACTATGTGGGTTACTTTCTGAAAGACCCTGTAATTTCCTATGTTGATCTCTGCCATCGTATTTCAATACGCTTTGTCTTTATGTGTCTTTCTGCCCTATTAACTTCAACTTTCTGGAGAATAATGATCTTCTTTTTTATCTTTGCTCCTCTGATGTCACACTTAGTAGGTCTGGAATATATATTTGCTAAATGAATACTCTCAGAGTACAAATGAATTAACCCTTGAAAGTACTAGGTTTAGTAGTAGAGATAGGAGAAGAGCTAAATGGCTTGAAGGGGAAATGTCCCACCCTGTCTTCTTGCTTCTAATGGTATTACAAGTTTCTTTTATGGAATCGGAAATTCAAGACGCACCAGTTAAATTGCATAATGGATCCCCACAAGACATAATATATCGGGGCCTCCCTAGTGGCGCAGCGGTTGGGCACTGCGCTGTGGAGCTGTCAGCCGCGGGTGATGCCGGTTCGACGCCCGGCCGGGGAGAATCCCACATGGTGCGGCAGACCTCTCCTGCCTCACCCGCTGCTCCCCTCAGCAGTGTATTTCTGATCTGCCTGTTCTGCTCCCCGCTCTGTCTCTGGTGAACCTTCTCGCCGCCCCACGCCTCTGGCCTGTACCCCAGCTTGTATACATAAATAAATAAAAACTCTTAAAAAAAAAAAAAGACATAATGTATCAATTCATCAATATCCACCATCAGGTAACAGAGAGCTTAAACTTGAAATCAACTCAAAATAGTTTAGGTGATGCAGTTTACCCAAGCATAGGCCATTGGGCCAACAGGATCAGAAGCTAAACATGAAATGGTTAAACAAAGTCATCAGGGAAATGTTTTCTATTTGAGATGGTGCCAGAGAAAGCAACAGGAGCCATAAATAGAAAGCAAAGAATTCTATCCTAGAGGAACAAAGAAGGTTTAGGAGGGGGAAAAAAATCCTAAATAATAAAATAAAAAAGGATAAAATAATCATTGTCCTGAATCTCAGTGTAACAAATAGAAGCTTTTGGTTTCCCTTCTGTCCTTTCTTGTCACCCTCTCCTATTTGTTACCTGCTATACCGCCGGTGAGCGAGGAAAGGCTGTCATTGAGTTGTCTGTGTCTTCTGCTTGCCTGTTGGCGGCCTCTCATTCATGTCAGCACTTTCGGCTTGCTAAGAAATAATGCTACAAGTGTCAACCTCGGGCTCCTGGGCTTCCTGCCAGGTACTCACTTGTCCTTCTCTCCCTACGACAGCAACGAGGATACATCTGCTACCTCTGACCTTGCTATTCTGCTTTCCTTCATTTTCTTCTATCTTGAAGCATATCCTCAGACCGAATAAAATAAAAGATTTTCTAATCATTAACTATACTATTTCTTCTACATCTAAAAATTACATTCTAAATTCTCTGGATTACAACTTCCCTTTACCCTCGAAACAATTTTCATAGTTGTGGTGAAATTTACATGCAGATAGATATAAGATATAACAACCCAAGTTCTAGGACACATTTTACAAAATGTGGCCTCCGCAGATATCATTGCTTTCATTTTGGGAAACCAACATAACATTTTGATAATACAAGTAAAAGGTAATTTTTGGCGGCCACGAAAGGTAGTCAGAGTCAAATCCAGAAACTAACCTTGTGGATTAAAACACTGGCTCTGCCCCCCATCAGTAAACAAAATGTACTAGTTGGTGAAACCAACATAACTTAATTTCTTCGAGGCTATTTATTATTGTACAGAGTGGAAATAAAATTAGTGGTCCTCCTAACATTGCCGGGAATATTCTTTGGTGAACACAAAGTGATTTGCACAGTGTGTGGCACAAGATAAGGCTACAACATACATAAGCTGTTGCTACTTGGTTAGTGATGATATCAGAGCTCCACCCCCACCCCTACTCACCCCATACCCGAAGTTCCATTCTAAGTGATGACTTAGTGTGAAATTTGGCAAGTTTTAAACATCTAAATTGGCATTGCCCCCAGAAAACATTAGTAGTTTATCTATTCCTTTACATATGGCTTCTAAATTGTTGCCACATGGAATATTGGAGAATATCCCTGAATTTTTGGGAAAAGGTTTGCAATTATTGAAGTACCAAATGAGGGTAAACAGACTGGAAACTCATAGACCTTTGCTTCATTTCATTTGCACCTGTATCATAGTTAGTTTTCCAGGTACAAAATATTAAATTCTACAACTCTTTTTTAAACATGTTCCACATGGTAACAGATCACAAAATAGGCAAGAGATTTCAGTCTCCTCAAGGAGATTATGTCCAATGTAAAAGACTGATTTTAAACACTTATAGCCAACATCACTTTGATCAGATGGCCTATGAGAGGAGCATGGGCTCTGGAAACTATTTAAAATCCCTCATATTAACCCCAGTTTTGATATTTAGCAGTTCTGCATCCTTGCAAATACTTTGAACTTCTTTTGGTCTCTAATTTCTAATCTAATTTCTCATCTGTGATATGGGGGTAGTAAAGACTTAGCAATAGAAGCCTTGTAAAAGTTAAAGAAGTAGATGTATTCAAAGGTCTTAGAAGAATGAATATAGATAATAAATATTATAAAGGTAGTTAGATATAATTTTTATAAGTCAACACTGGAAATGTGCTGCAGCATAAATAATAAGGATGGATACTGGGAACAGACAATGGGAATATTATTATGGAAGAAAATACATGCTACAAAGATAGACTAGATCCTTTGAGACCCCAAAATTGAAAATAATTTAATATAAATACATTGTTAATATCTGCATAGTATAACAGGTACCAGAACATTATACTTTATTTACTATGAGTAATATTAGTTTGTACGCTAAGTAACATTAGTTTCATGCAAAGTTCTCAGAAGAAGACCTGGTGCAAGGTAAATATTCAATAAATGTTACTAAAGGGTATATTTTCATGCACCATTACAGAATGTATATAAATCACTGCAACCACAGCTTTCAGTTCAATTAATTAGCATCTGTCAACCCATAACATGATCTAATTAGTATTAACTCACTATCTTGCCATTATCTATTCTCTTGCTGGAGAACACCTGACTTATCCCAAAAGGTAAAGTTAATTTTACAAAGTGAAAAAATCTAGAAAAGTTTTACTGCAAAAACTGAAATATATATTGTAAAAAAAGAAAAGACTTCCTTGATATGCCCTTCAATGACAGTGAGGGGAGCTGGGGAAGCATGGAGAGCTTGCCTCTATATTTTCTTGTTAAATGACTCTAGTTGGAATTGAGACACTGTGTGATCATTTTTAAACACTGAGGAAATAAAAAAGATATAGAGCAGTTTCTGGAGGAATTCTGATGTGCCTTTTTTCCACAAATATTTTTCAGCATAGGAAGGATTTCATAAGGGTCCTCACCAGTCCCTGCTACATTATATATCTTCTCAACTTACAAAGAAAGAAAAAAATCTATTTAAAATTTCATTCTTCAACTTTTCTCCTCATTTGCCTAATTAATATTTCATTCTTTAAAAGAACTGTGAATATATATATTTTCAGGTGACTACATTACAATTTTTCAACTTTGATTAATGTTACTTTAACTTTATTGCTGCCCCACTTATATCAGATACTGATAGAAACTTGGTAGAAACCTGGTAGAAACTTGCCAGTGTAGAAGATGCCTGAGCAAAGTCTTAATAAATAAAGGGGAAGAACTTTGAAACAAAGTGTGTGGAAATAAACTGAATTGTTAATAATAGTCAGTTTAAAGACGAATGGTTCAGTATTGCTACAATGCAAGAAAAAGAGCCATGGCTGATATAACTTAGGAGACTAACAGGATCCAGGTCGCAGGTATCCTCTGTGTCTCCTAAAGCACTTGCTCTTCACTCCCTAAAGGATGAGAAGTCACTGAGACAGGTGAAACCAGGTAAGAATGAAGACCAGGTGTTTATGTTAGTGAGGTCATACTATTGTGAGAGTGAAGGCCGGTTAGAGGGGAAAGTGGAGCAGTATAGGGCACCTAAACATTATTACAGTTGCTAAGATGACCCAGTAGGTAAGAAGGGATTTAACATGACAGAAAAAAAATGGAAATAATTTTGTCAGGGCAAAAATCACACTGGATAAAGATAAACAAACAGGAACAATTTTATTCAAGGCTACAGTTAGGGGAAAGACCAGAACACAATGTGAGCTCAACTCTTCAGGAAGTTCTGAAGATGTAGGGTGGGGGGATGATAGGCCATCTGATCACAGGTTTTACTCAAAGGAAAAGTAAAGTGTCTTATATCTTCATAATAGGGGTTAGTTTCACCACTTGGAGCCAGATGTGTATCAAGTGACTCTCCTACCCTCCCACAGAGCCCGAGATACATGTCTCCGTCTTCGTGATGATGACATCACCATGGCATGGTTCTCAGGTCCTTGAGAAAGACATTCCAAGGTTGTGAAACTGTTGACATTTCAAGCGATTTGCCTCTCAAAGGAAGAAGAGAAAGGAATTATAAATTTCACTTTTCTAAAATAAATTCTCTAATGGAGGTCAGGGATCTGAGAGCCTGTGGAAAGTCCACTTAAGCTAAGGGGAACATTAAGACCAAGTGGGCCAACCAACAGAGTAAGTCCTCGTTGGAGATGGAAAAGAACGAGCTCAAGATTGAGGATGGAGCTGCTAAGTTAAAAACAGCCAATGCATCCCATATGCTGGAGGAAAAGCTGGAGTGGATGTAAGTCGCTAAGGGCAGGGCAGGTAGGTGAGTACGTTCAAGCCCAGGCTCAACAAAATGGGTGTCAGAGATATAAAATGATCTTCTGAGACTGGGGTACACCGTGAGTGGGTTGGGTTCATGATTAGGAAACAGGGGAAGTTAAGGTCAAGGTCAAGAAGTCTTGCTGGGGGCATGGAGGAGAGAGCTTAATACACTGACTCTTGCAATATAAAAAGCTATTTCTAGAAATAGAAGCACAATATGTTTAAAAGAAGGCATTGCCCATGCCCCTAGCAGCATGTATAAATGGTCCCATTGTGTTTCCAAGTTGTCATTTTTTCTTCTCCCACTTCAAAGGATGAGTCAGCTACATAATTACATTTTTTCTTCTTCTTAATGATGCTATCTGGTTGGTCTGATTTTTAGTCTTCTGCTGTCGAACCTGCTTTCTTGGTGGACTGTTTCCTCTGTGTATAGAATATGAAAAGGGGGCACTGAATTTTCTTACCAACTTTTCTGAACTTTAGTTATTACAGAGATCCTTTTCACAGTGCATTAACTTTAAAATAACATCTAAGTCCCTATCTAACTGTTTTCACATTTTATTTTCGTCTATTGCCAGCCAATGAATAGTTCAACTTTCCAGTCTCTCTTTTGGGATTTTACTTTCATTGACAATAAGAGTTATTAAGATCTGTGTAGATGATTTTTATCATCACTTAGATCTGGTTATATCTCTTGGGTAACTTTTTCTGTGCACAACTCCAATTACTTTATTTCTGCACTGCCCTTTTTTGTGCCAAAATTTGATTTTGCTCATTCTTATTCACATATAATGGATGCTTGGACTTCTTTTTAGTTTCTTGTCATGATTACTCACTGACATTTTTTAAAGTTTTCAATGACCTGAGATTAAAATCTATTTGCAAATCTTAAACACTTATTCCATGTCTGGAGAAATTCTTTGTTTTTCTTTATTCTTCTACATTCTATCAGAAATTTCCATAACAGCTACACTCTGAATAATGCTTTTATTCATGCATAAAACTGTATTTCACAATATATTTAGAATTTCAGTCTCATTTATATAAATACTTTAATTATAAATTTTAAATCTTCTCTTAATGATAGGTTTCTTAATATGAGTAAGAAATTGGACTAGGTAATCACAAAGTACTTTATATCTTAGAAAATTCTCTATGATAATAAAAAAATGTTTCAATCTTTACCCTGCTATTGAGATTAAGCCTCTTTTTCTGTGTTAGACCAGAAGAGGAGAGTAAGCAATTTCCAATCGGCTGGCAATTGAAGGCTCCCCCAGGCTCAAACACGCCCCCATTGACCTGCCTTAATATCCTCCATTCCCATAACTGGCATGAAATCCTAATTATGAGTATGATTCCTCGGATAATAGAATTTCATTTTATCTCTCTGAGCCTCCAGGAGCTATATAAGTAAGGTCCCTAAGCCGGGAGAGAAAGATCCCAGATAGTTATGACTTCCCAACAGCATTCAGGGCATGGGGCGGGGGATGAGGCTGGCAGAAGACACTAAAGGAGATACTACAGAGGAAGAACTACTAAAAGAAGAGATGGAACAAGTTTCAAGTCATTCCAGAGTGACCCACACTCTTAATTTACAGATGTGAATATTTACTGTAACGCTAAGTTCCATGTTCTTTTAGCTATTAATTTATCAACCCATACTGAGCCTTGAAAACAGATTGTCTCCTTCTGGAGGTTAAATGGTTTTGCACTGAGAACAAAAGACAAGTATATTTAGCCTTTTAAATAACACTTGAACAGATTAGTGAAGAGTTCTTTTAAATGTGCTTTCTAAGTTTTTATTAGAACTCTTACCCTCACTTTAATAACAGGGGCATTACTTCAGTGTAAGAAGAAACAAGGACATTTCCCTCAGCAAACAACATGAGATAGCATTAAAAAAAATCAGCCACTTTTGTGGTCAACTGCACTGAGCCAAAAGGAGAAATGTTTCTGAAATCTGAAAGTCGCTCAGTATTCTACTGTAAAGATAAACATGTCTACCCCTAAACATGTGTAAGAGATCCCAGAAAGACAGTTCCTGAAGGGGGGGCAATTATCAGTAATCAGCAACTGAATGGTAAAAACAGCTATCCTTGAATAAAGTTATTTTTAAAAATGTTTGTTTTGTTTTTTAGTTTGGGGAGAAGGGAGGTTATTACAGTAAATACGACCATCTTTTTGGCCTGACGGTATTAATTCAGCCTCAGCTTCAAGATTTATATCTTTAAATTAATAATAATATCAAATATTTGTGTGTTTAGCTTCCTATGGAACTCCTAATATTCCCTCAGTGCATCCTTGTGGTCTACACAAGACGTTTGTTTTTTATATTAAGACTGAAGTCATAATTGTCCACTTCATGATAAAAATTAATATATACCAACTTCTTTCTTTTTCATATTAGAAAAATATCTTCTTTCCCACCCTAATGAGCCCTTGTCCCCAACCATCAGTGCAGTCACCATTCTAAATATGCAAGAGACTAAAACCCACTGTTTTTAAATATGTTAGGAAAATAAAAATCTTTAAGAAGTAATAATAGTGATAATAATAGCGACAGTAATAATCAGTGAAGTAACCATCTATGGTGGCAAATTTATATCTATGAAAATAGTCATGGAAAGATCTCTAAGCACTTCACATGACATTTACTATCAAAACACAAATATTTGTGTGCACTTGCTCTTGTTATGAAGTGTGATGCTGTTTGCTTGAATTCTGCCCCCAAATCGTGATAAACCTATGTCAGGGTCTGGTTCTTCTGACTGCTCAAGCAATCAAATTAATATCAGACAGATTAGTAGAAGAAAAACAAATTTAATTACATACATAGGGAGACTTTATAAGGATTCTGTTTCCAAAGTCAATGGGGCAAGATGAGGGTATGTGTCCTGAGCTAAGGAAAGGGCTAGGAGCCCAGGACACCACAGAGAGGAAGGGAAACACATGATGAGGAGGAGTGACTCATAGGACAAAAACCAGATGCTCTGTAATTAGATGTTTGCCCTGCCATAGCTAGTTTTCCCTGAGAGAAAGGTTGTATCTGGTTAAAAAAATAAATAAATAAAAAGATAATTCTGGGTAACGCCCAAAATTTCAGTCTTCCTGGTAACTAAGGGAATGGTAATAGTCTCTCACCAGTCCAAAGGGCCGCCACTGATCTCAGCTTGAAACGATGCTGGGGCCAACGTGACCGGTCTTGAAAAGGTCTGTCCAGAACATTTGGGGGAGGCCTATTCTTCACTTAAAGGTCCTTTTTTGCTTTTCCCCGCAAAACACCTGTGCTCACGACAATGCTCATCTTACCTTGAGAAAATATTCTAAAGTTGGTCCATCCGATTAAGTTAAAACTGGACAGAACTTCCCTTGCAAATTTAAAGTGGTAAATTTAGAGAATGGTCTATCATGTCTGTCCTTTTATTCTCTGTCTTTAAATGAGTGAGATCATTTAAAGCAATGCCCGTGTTTTTAGGAGATTCTGTGGGTTTCCCTTAATTGTAGGTGCAGGGAGGCAAAGCTGCTGTTCCCAGGAGAGACCTAAGAGAAGCTGCCTAACTCCCATCACATCATCACATCCCTGTGGGCTCAGTCTCAGCAAATAACCACCTGCTGAAAAAGTAGCTGCCCCTCCTCCGTGGCTCCCCTTCTGCCTGCTTCCAGGGGTGTGATAGGAACCCTTGGATTTGAGTTACTTGGATTCCACGTGAAGGGCAAGCTGTGAGCGCAGTGTGTCCTTCCAGCTGGGAGTTCTAAGGTTAAACATTTCAAAAGTTAACTCAGTTTGGGAGCATCTTTCTCCCGTGGCTGACACGCTAGCAGTGCCTGCGCGACAGGAGACCTGTTCGCTCGTGGTGCCGCAGCTCATAACGAGGCTGTGCCGCAGCGCCATGTCGTTCCTTCTTCCTGCACCCTCTCCCTGCCCCTTGTCAAGTAGCCACCACCGACAAGCCCTGCTGTCACCCTGGAGAACTCACTGATGGCAGGAACTAACGGCTTGCCCACACTGTACCGAAAGCTCTTTCAACTGCCTTATCTAGGCGTTCCCGGGAGCAATGATCTGCTTTGTATCTCCTCGCTCCTTTCCAAAGAGGGTTCTAACCTTGTGGCACTGTATACTTAAAATGCTGCATGCCGCCCATCACTCCCAGCCTGAACCCACAAGGGATGAAAGAATTTAAGTGGCATTGGGCCTGAAAAGATGAACAGGTAAGGTCTTTAAGTTTCCATAATGAAGAAAGCATAGAAGGAAGACAACATCATTTTGGACCTCAATTCCACTTTTCCTTTTGTCTAAATGGCACTGTTTTCCTGAAAAAAAAAAAAAAAAAAAAAAAACCACTTCGGGGCAGCTTTTGTGATAGTCACTATTGCCTGAACTAAACCCGCCCAGACTGCCACTTACAAACAAGTTAATACCATTCTTAACATGGACCCAAGGCAATCAGCAATCCCAGAGAATGAAATTTTCTACAGCATAAGGATTTTTGATGTGGCTCTTCATGAGATTCTGAGCTGGAGTCAGTTCCCCCAACTGTTAAAGACTTTCTGTCCTCCCTGGCGGCCTTGGCCTCGCGCTACCACGGTGAAGGCCCATTGTGACGGCCCGAGTTGGATCCCTGGCCCGGGAGCTGACCCACACGGCGCAGCAGACCTCTCCCATCTCGCCCGCTGCTCCCCTCAGCAGTGTACTTCAGTCAATCTCTGTTCTGCTCCCCACTCTGTCTCTGGTGAACCCACTTATGCCCCCTCCCCACCCCACCACGCTGCTGGCCTGCATCCTAGTTCCTCTACACAAAAAATAAATAAAATCTTTAAAAAAGATTATCATGGGCATTCTTTCTGCTTCGAGACAATAGTAGATATCTCCCAAATGAAGGGATAAACATTTAGGTTTGCTTAAGGAAAATATCTGAAGATGGGGATTAATTTAGAAATTTAGCCTGAAATTGTGATAAGTAAGACATCTATAAAAGTAATATACCTACACCTCTGGTTACTCCCCACAGGTTACTCCCATCTTTCTCATCTCTAAAAAGAAAAATCTGACATTTTCTTAAATCTTAAATACTTTAAGAATGTTTTAAAAAGTAAAGGAAAAGGTTATAATTACATGTTTGGTAACTCATAGCAACCTTTTGTTTTTATTTAATGTCATGTTTGAAAAGTATTCTTAGATAGCTCAGTCTCCCCTACTCTCACAAAAATAAGCTGTATTTTTATTATATTCTGCAGTAAGTAAATTAAAATCTCATGTGTGTTACTCAATAGTCTACACCACATGATTCAGTATATTGATGTAATATACAGAAATATGGATGCACAAATATAACAGAGTAATAGAATTTTATCTAGGTATCTAATATAAAAATACCAAATGTTAGAGCCATACTGAAATCGGGCAAAAGGGGTGTCTAGTCCCTTCGTGGTGGCCAACTGAAATCGGGCAGAACGGGGCTCAAATGCCCAGGTTCTGCAGCAAGAGCCACCAAAAAGCCCCAAAAGGCCAAAAGGCCAAATACAACAAAGCACAGTGCCTGCTGAGAGGACAGGGCACTGCCTGTGGGTTCTCCCCCGCACGCACAATTGCAGGAGACTTCAGGCTACAGGAACAACAACCGCAAACATGGGGTTTATTGTACAAACGGGGGAAACAGAGAGCTCGCTGCAGCCTCAGGTGGCGGCCCCCTCACCCAGAACGCATCAGGGATGGCAGCTCCTTGGGAGGTGCTGGGTTAGGCCAACAAACAGGCCTCTGAGACACCAGGCGCAGGCCTCTGGGGCTCCTTTCAGGCTACGTCAGAGACAGGACCGGAGGCCCAGTCTCTTCAGAGTCCTTTGGCTTCTCTTCCTCCTCGGAGGGCGGCTGCTGGTGCTTCTTTTTTTTTTTTTTTTCCCATTTTTTTTTATTGTTATTTATGTCTTTTACATTTTGTATTCCCCTTGGGCAGCCCACCACCAATTCACCCGTGATCCATCTCCACAGTCCCCTGTATTCTCCTTTCTTCTCTTCTCAGAGGCCAGGAACTGACTTCTCTCTTCTCTCTCCATAGTCTGGAACCGTCGTCTTTCTTCTCCTGGGGGCTGGTCGTGTCGTGTCTTCTCCTGTTCGGTTCAACCTTTTCCCCCTCTTCGGTTCAATCTTTTCCTCTTTGGTCCAATCTTTTTCCTCCCTTTTTTTCCTCTCTTCGGTCCAATCTTTTCCTCCCTTGACTTTTTTTTTTCAGTCCCTCCAGTCCTGGCTTATATCCTCTCCCAGAGTACCATCCATAAGTCTGATTGGACCATGTTCAATCCTGGAGCTGATTGGACCTACCCATCAGCTCCTAGCACCTGATTGGTCCATACAAAAAACGGCAGTTACTGGGCAGGAGCAACTGCTATAAATGACTCTGGAGCAGTGGGATAAGAGGCCCCACCGCTCCTGCAGGCAACCAAGCTGCTACGGCAGCTTGGTTCCGGTAACAATACCAGTTACACCATTTGTGTAAGTTCCACTCTTTAGGACAATGGTATTATAAAAGCAACGGATAGGAAAAGGCTGCTTCTGGTGCCAGAAAGAAAGAGTGACTTGTTCGAATAATGGTATTTATAGTAAGAATAAACAGGACAAGTAGGGGTGGGCCTGCTCTGAAACCCCACGATCAGGAAATCTCATATAGAAAGGGGATCTCATCTCAGGAAGAGGGGACTAGTGGGAGAGTATGGGCTCAGCTATACTGAAATCATCTCAGCAAAGAAGAAAGCCGTGGATTTCTTTCTGATACCACACCATTATGTTGATTAAAAGACAGCCGGCTTGCCTGCTTCTTTCCCACCAAAGTAACTTTTTCCCTGAGCTCCTGTTCCCCCATCAACTTCAACTTTTAGATGATAAATTATAGGTTTTCTTGGCCTCAACCAGCTCCCAAGAATTTTCAGTTGTAACTCCTAAAAATGACTGTCAAATTGCCCCGTTTTTAGCTCTAATCCTAACAAATGAAACCTGATTGCTACAACCCAACAGGTTAATTAGCTCAATGGTTTGCTGTGTATTCTACACGATTTGTCCTTGGAACAAGTGTCACTTGTTGATCTAATTAGCTGTGTCCACGCATTCATGGTGACATGCTAGATAGAGGGGTCAGTAAGAAAATTTTTTCCTTAGAAAGGAATTTCACAACCCATGGCCATTGAAATTAACCTTCCCTGTCACCTGTCGCTCTTCAAGGCAAGAAGATGAACTGATTGCCCAATATGTGATTACGATATAATAGAAGCACAAACTTAACAAACCAGAAAGTACGTGAGACGTCTGGGGTAATTTGAACCTGAACTTAGAATGCTACAAAGAGAAACTTGAAAGCAAGAAATATTTTGCCAGAATCATCTTTCATAGATAAGTGGCTTTGACTTCATCAGTGAGAACTCCTTTTCTGATTTGCTCCAACATGCCTTAAATGCATATTTTTAATAAGGAGTAAGCACGTTTTTTTAAACTATTTTAAACACTATGTTTTAACACTGTATTATAAACTGTTGCAGAATTGCAGAAATGGAACATTTTCAAGTTCATTATGTAAACTTGTATATTATTGATACTAAACCTTAAAAATAAGGCCATCTAGATTAAATAAGGACAGAGTAAGTTTATGCAAATATAAGATGAAGCTCAATAAAATAGTAACAAAATCGATGTTGGCTACTTATTATTAAATTAATACTACTTAACTAGAAGTAGTAGTAGCAGAAATGCAAAAGTCAGTGTATTACCAGTAAGACCTATAGAGTAAGTGGAATAATCAGGATTTTCCACCCTCCCCTCAATGACAGACCTCTGCAGGCCTACACACATGCCTGATGGCGGGCACCTTAAGTAGAGTGCGGGCCTGCGTGAGTGAGCACACCTGAGCCAGAGATTGGGCTTAAATACAGAAGCAGCAGTAGTAGTAGCAGCAGTAGCAGCAGCAGGAGAAGCGGCAGAAGAAGCAGGAGCAGAGAACAGATCATGGAGCAGAGGATTGTTTGGGGTGCAACAGAGACCACAAGAGAACAACTGAGAGCCCAAGGGTATGAAGATTCGCTGGGGGCTGGGAGGCCCCTCAGCCCCATTGCCTGCCCTGTACCTGGTGCCTCTCTGCAACAGATAATTAAGAAGCCTAAAAATCCACTGAGGGCTCCAGGACTCCTCCTTCCCTTTGACCCGTCTGCGCAGCTCCATAGAGAACCTGCTCCTGGTGCCTTCCTGCCACTACAGACCTCAACAGGTTAAAGGAGAGACTGTAAATGAGCAAAGGACAAGAGGGCAAAGTCAACACCCATTCTTCTTTTCCTCAAAGTACACAAAACAAAACAAATAAACATAATAACATTTTAAACTAAATAGTGGTAGATGGACACTTATTTCCTTATTTAACAGATGCAGAATATCTGCCTAAAATGAATAGCCAGCACAAACATTAGCAGAATGCCTAATAATACTATGAATACAACGGGGAGACTTGTTATCCATATTGTCTACATTATTTTTCTGAAAATTCAACCAAAATAAAATAGGCTATAGCCTTAACAGATATAAAATTGGGGCGGGGGGGAAGCTTGTTATAACCCTTTGCAGATAATATGACCCACGTACATAGGCAAAAACAATTAGAAGTAATAAAAGAGTTTAGTAATAAGAAATAAAATATACCCAAAAAAAGCATAGCTATCCGGTATATTAGTTAAGATTAAAAATAGCAAGAAAATATAAGAAAAATATTCTATTTAAAATAAGAATAAGGGCCTCCCCGGTGGCGCAGCCATTAAGTGCTGCGCTGTGGAGCTGTTGGGAGCGGCGACGCGAGTTCGACACCCGGCCGGGGAGAATCCCACATAGGGCCGCAGACCTCTCCTGCCTCGCCCGCTGCTCCCCTCAGCAGTGTACTTCAGTAGATCTGTCTGTTCTGCTCCCCACTCTGTCTCTGGTGAACCCTCTCGCCGCCCCACGCCTCTGGCCTGTACCCCAACTTGTATGTATAAATAAAAAATAAATCTTTAAAAAAATTTTTAAAAAAATAAAATAAGAATAAAAAGATCTTAAAATGCCCAGAACTGAGCTGGCCGTCATGGCAGCTTCTAGTCACACGAGCCCATTGAGATCACTCCACACCCCTTTGGAAAGGCTGAAACCCAAAATTCTGCCAGCACTCAGTGTGGTCTGGGACGCCCTGCAGCAGGAACTCTCCCTCACTGCTGGTGGGAAAGATCTGGAAGACACTGGTGGTTTCTTACAAAACCAAATCTATTCTTACCATATACCATTTGGTACTCTGAGAGAGTAGAAAACTCTGTCTAAACAAAAACCTATGCTAAGATGTTGACACAGCTTTATTTGTAATTGACAAGACCTAGAAACAACCACTTTGTACTTCACAGGATAACAGTAAAACCAACAGTGGTACATTCTGACAGCTGAATATCACTAAGCACTGAAAAGAAATAACCATCAAGTCATGTACAAATACGGAGAAAACCTAAACCATGATATTAAGTGAAAGAAGCCAATCTGGAGAGGTCACATAGTCTATGATTCCAACCACATGACATTCTGGAATAGGAAAAAGTCTGGAGGCAGAAAAAAAGCAGTAACAAAAGAAAAAAAAAGCCTAGTCAAAAAATAAAATCCATTTTTTTAAAAGGAAGAAAGAATAAAAGAAAGAAACTAATGCACAAAAAAGAAGAAAAGCAGGCCACCAAGCTAGACAAGATGCTCTTGTTGAAAGAAACTTTCAGGGCTCCATTTTTATGACTTCCTCTACCCTTAACCACTTTCTTGAAAGGCCTTGTTTCCCATACAGCCCCATGAAGGATTAGAGCTTCAATGTATGCATCTAGGGTGGATGTCATTCAGTCCATAGCACGTAGGACTTGCGGTGCACAGATGATATAATTAAATGCATGGGAATCTTCAACTCAGAGAAATGGATGAAAGCTTGGACAATAATATCCAGCAGTTTCAGTGACCTTAATCTCACCATTTAAAGTGGCGACATTTGTAAAAAGGAGCAAACCATCATTTATGAACTATTGTTGCTAAAAATACTGGCAAATGGATTTCAAAAGATATGTAAGCCTATACATGTGATATCACTCAATGCACCCAGTCTTTGCCATTTTATCATTTATTAGTAGTCTCTCACCTCCATATTTTTCTTCTTGTCAGCTGACATTATAAAAACAATGCATTGTATATAAAAAAAAACCAGAGTTGAAGTCTGATCTTTTAGAACAATCTATAATATGTGGAAAACAACGCCAGGACCTCACCCAAATAAATGGTTACACTGTTTTTTTTTATGAGGGGTGTATTGATCAGTTTGAAACACCAAGTTAATTCATTACTTTTTTTCACATTGAAAAATAAGATTGCATGTCCAAGGATAAAATGAAATATGGAAAATCAAATACCTGTACATCTGGGTAATAAAGTGTCAAATAGGAGTTTAGTGACAAAAGGTGAGCTTATTTAATGAATATTCTTCCAAAGAGAAACAATCTCCATCAACAACGCAAAGCAGGACAAAATAGTTTCACTTTATTATTTAATGGTCATTTTCTAGATAGCAGATCAGAAAACCCTGAACCAGACAAGGAAAGAAGACTCTGTAGTGAAAATTAGACTTGAGAGATGGAGACAATTTTTAGTTGTTTGGGATACTAGCTCATTCTGCAAGTGGGACATACTATGATACAAGTGGTGAAGTAAAGTATAATAAACAACTACCGGCCTTCTCTCTTTACCAAAAAAAAAGAAAACTTCCACAGTCATTCCCCTTAAATCAACTGTGTAAAGACACAGAAACTTGACCTCTAAGATAATAGACCACACTTAGTCCCTGAGCCTTCAAAGAACTCTTAAAATGCTACTAGTCCCATATGTACCCCACACTGGGCAATTAGGGACTTGCCTGCATTCTGTTACTGAGAGCGCTTCAGTTTTGAAACAAGGAACTGTGCTGTTTACAGCATAAGTTAGGTCCATAAGGCAGCAATTCTGAAAGAGCAACTGGAAGAACTGAAGATGCAAATGGAAACTAAGACCTTGATGTGTAACTTACATAGTCTGTATATAATTCTATCAGTCAATGCTAGTAAAGCATCTAGCACTTTTATTTTAGTAACACAATCTTATTGCAAAGGAGAAAAATAATTTTTTATCTTTACGATTTTTGAAAAGTCAATGCTCCACTTCACAATAACACACACCATTTTCTGAGCATTGCAGCATGCAAACGTACATGGGAGATAGAGTTGAGTGAGACCAAGAATCCATTTATGCTTTGAAAATGATTGATGAAAATAATAATTCAAAGAAAAAAATGGGTAACCAATGTTTTTTCTCCTCACCATTTCATATTCCTGGACCAAAGGATTTCATGTGTGAACATTTATCACTGGAACACATCACTATTCTACTTAAGTGCAATTTTCTCTTCCATAAGAGCCAATGTCAATTAGTTGACCAACTGCTGGGGTAAACAAGCTCAAGTCAACCAGGAAAATCTAAATTGGAGGTGCAGTGTGGAATTTGATGATGCTGCCATAATTAAAACTAAATCAGAATAAGATATATCCTAACAAGGTGCAGTAGCAGAGATAATACATCTCTTCGCAGAAAAGAGGTTGTTAGTGCCTTGAGTTTGCTACTTAAATCCATGGTGTGTATTTTCAGAAATTTCCTTTCCACTGCTGTCCACACATTTGACCTGTGCAGTCATATATTCAATCATAAATAGGATACCTTTGATAGACAGCAAATCACCACTATGTATGTACCAGAATATCTTTCTCTTCTAGTATAAGTGATGTGCAATTGAGCTAGAGTTATTTTACTATAATATATTAAATTATATCACATAATGATAATATTATCTATTAATGTGTAGTGGCTATCCATAATTTGCATATACAATATATAATAAGAGAACATACAATATTATAAAAATTCATGCCGAGGAACTCCCCAGTGGCCTGGGGATTAAGTCTCCACACTATCACCACAATGGCCCACCACCATGGTGTAAGTGGAATCCCAGCCAGGGAGCTGACCCACCTATGGTGCAGCAACCTCTCCTGTCTTGCCCATTGCTCCCCCTCTGCAGGGTATTGCAGTAAGTTCACCTGTTCTGCTCCCCTCTCTCTCTCTCTGATGAATCCTCTCATCCCCCACACTTCTGGCCTAAATCCAGTTCTTCTTCAAAAATAAATAAATCTTAAAAAATAAAAAAAAGGAAAATACCCTCCAAAAAAATTCATGCCAAGAGGCTGAACATACAAATCACAGACAGTACAGAGCAATAAAATTCTGATGCAAAACCTCTGCACAAAACGTCAAAAAATGCATGCAGCTCAAAAAGTCAAACCACAACCTCTATGGCAATTGGCCCCGGATGGCCAGGACTTGGCCAATGACTACCAGCTCCCTTAATTTTTACCTCTACTTCGTCTCAGGACCAACCACAGAAAGCCAAATATGATTCTCAAGTCAACCCTGAAAGATGCCCCACTTGTAGCTAGTCTGCCTCCAGCCTCCAACAGGACAAACCTGGAGCCCTCATTTTTATGCATCCCCCCACTGCCAACATTTGAGTCATTGCCAAATGCTAGTGATGGCAGCTACCTCTGAGTAAGCATCCCACCTTTGTTCCCACTTTGGCAGTTTCTATTTCTGTAACACCATAACATGTTACTGGCCAACACTTTATTTGTGCTACACAATGTCTAATACACTTAAAACATTTATTTCTTTCAAAATGCTATTTTAAAGAGTTATGTGTATACATACCAATATACATATACACAGATTCATATACCATGAGAAAAGTAGGAGATTTATATTTATTTATGGAATTGGCTTATTCAATGAAGACTGACATGTCCTAAGACCTGCAGTCAGCAAGCTGAAGACCCGGGGGAGGTGGGTGGTGTGGATCCAATGTGAAAGTAGGTAAGTTCAAGACCAAGGGAATGCCAATGTTTCAGTTCAAGTCCAAAGGCGGGGGGGCGGGAAACAATGTTATAGCTCAAAGACAGTCAGGCAAAAAGGATTTCTTCCAATTTGAGGGGTCAGCATTTTGATATACTCACACCTTCAGATGATCAGGTGAGACTCATACATATTAGGGAGGAAAATCTGCTTTACCCAGTCTGTTAATTTAAATGTTAAATTCATCCAAAATCACCCTCACAGAAATACCTACAATAGTGTTTAACCAAATATCTAGGCATCATATGTCTCAGCCATAATGACACAAAAAATTAACCATCACAAATCTACCCCTTGTCAACTTGCCATGCACGTGTCTCCTTAGTCCATACTAACTTCCAAATGAAAACAGTAGCAAAATCATAATTCTACCTAACATGATACAACAATCCTGTGTACAAACGAAAACACTCTAACCCCTTCTTCAGAAGACATGGCAAATTCATTGAGTAATAACTTCTTGACATGCCACAACTTAAATACTTAAACACTATGATGTAAGGTCAGTACATTTTATGTTACATGGTAAAAAAATGAGAAGGTAGAAAACAAGGATATTTGAAATACACACACATATATATTCATAACAAAATCAGGAAATACAATAGTCTTTATTTCTATAACTGCTCAGACAGTCATAACTGGCATTTATAACTGCATTTTCCCACTGCTCATTTTGCATTCCCTTTATCCTCTGTAAACTCTTCATCTGGCCATGGTTATTTACTTTGTGGAGTGACCCAAAATATCATTCCAATAGAATCTGGGCCATCAGTAGCCCTGCCACTATAGGTAGCCCTGCCACTATAGAGTTGCTGTAATTTCCACTGCTTCTAATTTACTAAGAGATAACCTAAGAATTCTCCTGTGTAATGGATGAATGAATGGATGGATGGATGGATGGAAGGATGGATGGAAGGATGGATGGATGGATGGATGGATGGATGGATGGATGGATGGATGGATGGACATATGGGTGAACAGATGATTGATTGATTGATTGAGCCTTATCTCCACTGTGGACTAGTAGTTAAATTTCCTTTTCATGGTCAAGATCAGTCATTCCAGCCAATGAAGTGACTCCCTTTCCTGCCTGTTGGTTGAGAGGCAAGAACAATCCAAAGTGGCCTGGCAGCTGTCTTAATTTCCAGTTCACTGATTATTTTTGCACCCCCTGGTGGGAACATTATTCCCCCTGAAACCAGCAGAGCACACAGCATAGAGAGCCCATCCCTGCCACCATGGCCTCTGCGAGGCGTGGCTGGGGAAAGAGGCTGACACTTGTCCACAGAGGATCTTCTTACACACTTAATTTTTAAAATATCCCTTGGCTGACGTTATCCTTGGATAAGCAATAATGTGGGAGACAAATTATATTTGTATGTGTCTGCCCATTCAAACAGGTCCGCCCATGCATCACTCCCCCAAATTTCCTTGTCACCAATTTTCCAATTTTGTTCCTTCAAAATACCTAACCATCCAGCCAACCCACTGGCCACAGTCCCTGAGTAGGTGGTATATAACCTTCCAAGTTAACGACCAAGTACACTGTTCAACACTCTATCCACTGGAAAATCCTCCATTTCCCTTCACCATTCCTCCCAGGGAAGCACCAAAAAAGGGGTGAGGTGACGTAGCTGTCCACTTTCAGGTGGTACTTACATAGCAAACAGAACCCTCAGTAACCAAGTTCCAGTCTTCTCTTCTTCTGTCACCTGATCACAGGAAACTCCCCATGAAGCCATAGCTGCATGCTGGGAAAGAAAAGGCAGTGGAAAAAGAGTAAGGACCACAGACATTTGGGTCCCTTCATACAACATATTTGTACTTTCAGGGTCTGCGCAGGACCGATGACATACATCCCGCTTCAATCCATGAATGGAGCGCAGCTGGACATGCCCAATTTATGACTTGGCAGCTCAGACAACACTCAGTTCACGCTGGGGAGCTCAGGTCTTATGTAACTTGCTGGCTCAAGTAAAGACTGAAGCAGGTCAAGAGCTGTTTCTCAAAAGAAATAAGTAGTGATCTCATGGACTTTGCCACAACATCTCCAGGGTCTGCACTGTGAGTCACCAGAGGATCCAAACAGCATCTCCAAATGCCACAGGCACTTCCAGTTCCTTTGGATGTGGGATCACATGGCCAAAAGTACAGAGAACTTACTCAGAAGCCTAGAACTGTTGCAGAGACTTTTCTCGTGCTGGACCCCAATCAAACTGGCAGTTTTTCATGTCACTCAGTAAATGAGCTAGAATAATATACTCAAATGAGGTGTAGGTTGCCTCAAGCATCCAAAGAAGCCCACTAGGCATTATGCCTCTTCTTTGGTTACAAGAGGGACCAAATGCAACCCCTTCTCCTTCACATTAGAACACCTAAACAGAGCCCACACCACTGGACCCACAGAAAGGCAGAAGACTGCTGAACATTTGTCATGTTTATATCCCACACCCTCTGACAGGCAAATGCCCCAACAAGTCAGGAATAGTTGCTGCTCCTTGTTCACCAAGACCAATCAGCATCTATGTCATCAATGTAATGGGCCAGTGTAACACCTTGTGAAAGGAAAGTGACAAGATCCCTGCAAAGTAAATTATGACATGGGGCTGAAGAGCTGATCTATCCCTACGATAGAAATATAGACAGTTTTGCTGACCTTGCCAGCCAAAAGCAACAGCTCTGGTAGTCATTATTAAAAGGGATAGAGAAAAAATAGCTTTTATTAAAAGGGATAGAGAAAAAAAAAGCAAGATCCACAGCTGCCTACAAGCAGGTATCAAGAGATGTGTTGAAATGTGCAAACAATGAAACTGCATCTGGTACATCATCTGCAGTTGGATTCACCACTTGGGTAAGCTTACAGTATATACAATGTCTTACAATGTCATTGTCTAAGAAACATCAGAGGAAAGCAGTTTCATTATATCTTTAATTTTGAGAAAAATGTTCAAAAGTACCATAGGCAAAGAACTCCAGACCCTTGCATCTTATAAGTGGTAGATTAGTAGTATTCAATGGTGATATTTTTTGTATCTCTATTGCCACATCACATAGTGGGCTGTCAGGTGCTCTCTTTACTGCTGGAATAGAGTCATCTTTAAATTTAATCTATATTAGAGGGTTAATTCCAGAAATAGCAGACCAGTTCATAAAACTCACCTTAAAATTCTATTTCTATAAAATTACTCTCAGTACCAAATCTGTATTAGCAAGCATTCTCCAGAGAAATGGAACAGGATTGTGTGTGTGTGTGTGTGTGTGTGTGTGTGTGTGTGTGTGTGTGTGTACATGCATAGACCCAAGAGAGCCAATGATGTGATTCCATTCTAAGTGTGAAAGTTTGAGGACCTAGAGAATGCCTGGTATATTTCCATTCCAATGGCTGTCAGCTCACTTTCCAGAAGGGGTCACTATCCAGCTCACTATCCAGAAGGAGTCAAAATTTTGGGTTATCTGAAAGCAAGTTAAACTACGTCACCATGTGAAGGCAAGAAGAATTCCCCCTTTAGGCGAGAATTCCCTCTTTTGATCTATCCATGCCTTTAACTGATTGAATGAGGCTCACCTACATTAGGGAACCTATTGATATAAACGTTGATTCCAAAAGTATTCTCAAAGAAACATCCATAATTATGGCTAACCAGATACCTGGACAGTTTATGGATAAGTTGCACATAAAATTAACCATCAGAGTGATGAACTTAAATGAGGATGCAGTTTTTACCATAAATAAAATAAGGAAAATTGGATAAATGAGAAATGTTTAAAAGTCAATGAGATCTGTTTGTAGTATCCCCTCAGCAATGTCACTGAGTTTGTCAGTGGCTGTACCAATAGGATATCTTGTTATCAGAGAAGTCTTGGTTATATAGATACATATATACATATATATAGATAGATAGATATAGATAATTACAAAAGTAAAACACATTTTTGGTAGGAGAGGAAAAACAGTATACTTTCCTAAATATAAACAGAATTAGTGGTAGTCATAAAATCCATGTGGATATAAAATAGATGTTAGCATTAATAAGAATCTGGATTTTTAAATACTAATTCTTTCTGGAAATACTCTATAATATATTCAGCCAGATGGTTCCACAGGATGCTCAAAGGTATTACTAGAAGGAGGTTTAATAAATTTTGGAAATTCTGGGTTAAGTACAACCCAAAATAGTTCTTTAAGCAAGACTCGAAGAGCTTTTAATAGCTTCAGCAGTATCCTGAATCTTCAAGAGGGAGATATAATATATATCTTTTTCTAACTGTATTGGACCACAACACTCTTTGTCCTGGAACATTTCACAGATTACTGTGCTGTGAAACACACTTTAGGGAAATGTTTCTCTTGAGTATTTTAAGTTTGAAATGTTTCTAATGTTCTTTTCAATTTAAATGAGTAAAAATAACTATATTATGAAACTGCTATAATAACATCTTATATAAGTACAGCACTAATTAGTTTCAAAGTATTTTCACTATGATGATCGCATTTTAACTTTACAAGATTTTTGTAAGGCAGGTATAATGAGCCTCACCTCATGAGTGAGAATTTAGGACAGAGATAATTTAAGAGGCTTGCTCAAGGTCACGTAGCTAGTTAGTAATAAAACTTGGAATAGAATCTCTTTTTTAAGATACCCAGGCAAAATCTCTTCCCCTTAATTATGATGTTTCTACAGCATTTGTTCACTAATGTCTATTCATAGATTACTTGAATATAAATACATTAGTCATTTCTGAAGACAAGTCAGGAAAGTGACCTCTGTCAATTTTTTGAGCACTTGTGCCTCAGTTTCCTTATCAGAAAAATGGGGATTAGAAATAGTTTCACAACCCTTTCTAAAAGCATTTGGGGCTGGATTTTTCTCAATTTAAACTGTACTACAGTCAGGTAATTCACTCCATATTCAGCATATCACATAACAAACACAGGAGTAACCATAATAAAAAACACTTTTAAAAAAATTCAGCTAAATATAGTAGGTTTGGTTAAAGACTACTCTTAACTTGAAGTCAATTCAGTTCAGAATTTTGTCACCCAATAAATTTCATCCTAAAATGAATGAAAAGAGCTTTCCAGTTTCAGAAGTTGCTTAGTCAGATTGTCACAACAAAGTATCATAGATTGGGTGACTGACAACCAACAGAAATTTATTTATTTTTATATTTTTTTATCACTTTTAAAAGTAGTATCTTTTTCTTACATCATTGTTAACTTGTGAACAATAAACGATTTCTCCCCTCAGGTGTGGTCACTGTAGTCCTTCCCCAACCAAAGCGCCCACACTCCATCACCACATACCCTCGTGCAGTCCTACACAGCTATTGCATCCCCAGGAATCCACCCAAAAAACACAGAAACACTAATTTGAAAGAAAACTTGCACCGACAGAAATTTGTCCCTCACAGTTTGGAGGCTGGACTTCTGCGCTCAGGGAGCCAGCTTGGCCGTGAGAGCCTCTCCTGATTGGCTTCTTGCATACTCAGCAGCGAGTGCAGTGGGGACTCTTACAAGAACATGAGTCCATTCAAAAGGGCTCCACGTTCATAACCTCGTCTAACTCTAGGGACCTCCGAAAGCCTCCTCCCCGCACAGCCTCATGGCAGAGGGGTAGAATCTCCACACAGGGATTTTGAGAGGACACAAATTACTGCGTTTTATTTCACAGAGAAAAAGTCAGAGAATGAGAGAATTGTTTTTCTAAGTAGTCTTTATTCTCCATGCACATTTACATACACATGCACCAAAGGTGTCTCTTGCTATAAATTAGATTCTTAAGTGGCTTGTTCTTTAAACAAATATTAAGAAACTATGATAATTACTTGAATTGTGGTAAGTTTTCCTTTAATTAAGAAATAAAGCCCACAATGGATAAGATAATTCTTATGCTGAAAAGGTATGTGATTCCAATTACGTGCGCAAGCACTGTGTAATGAATTGGACCCCTTATCTTTTGCAATTGCCTTCTTAAAAAAAATACATCATCTTGCTAAATGCTTAGTTCAAAGACTTTTGCTGATTTTTTTTTTTTTTGCAGTAGAGGTCTGCTCCCTAGAAAGCCAATAGCAAAAATAACACTAAGTTTCTGATAAAAAAGAGATTTAAAAACAAATAAACTGGGGCCTCCCCGGTGGCGCAGCGGTTAAGCGCTGCGCTGTGGAGCTGTCGGCAGCGGTGACGCGAGTTCGATGCCCGGCCGGGGAGAATCCCACATGGTGCGGCAGACCTCTCCTGCCTCGCCCGCTGCTCCCCTCAGCAGTGTAGTTCTGATCTGCCTGTTCTGCTACCCGGTCTGTCTCTGGTGAACCCTCTCGCCG
>PVIJ01012886.1:0-47593 GCA_004024925.1 Scalopus aquaticus | reverse complement strand
GACAGGGAATGAGAAATGAAGAGGATCAGTCCAAGGATGTCAGATAGAGGGGGATGGGGATGTCAGATGGGGGGGGGGGGAGAAAAATGATTGAAGCAGAGAAGGGGTGAAGCCGTGAATATAGTGGCCCATAATCATAACTGTGGACATAGTCAGGGGCACTGTGGGAACAATCTCAGGCAGAGACTCATTAAGAGGCTTTTGCCAGAGTCTAGACACGAGATGGTGCTGGCTAGAAATATGCAGTGGAGATGGAGGGAAGAGGACAGAGATGAGTGATATTTAAGAAGTAGAATTGATCAAACTGGCTGATGAACTAAATAAGGCAATGAGGGGACAGGGTAAAAGCTCAGATCATGCCTACTTTTTTGGTTGGGCATCTGAGTGATTGATAGTGGCAAACTGAGATTGACAAAAAAGGAGGACTAAGTCCTAAGTGAATACAAAGAGTTCAAATTTGGATACTCCCAGTTCAAGGCACCCATAATCTAAGTGGAGATAACCAGCAGGTAGGTAGACATATATACCATGTAAATCTAAAGTATGATTTTTTAAGTTGTTAGTATTGTACTAGTATTCTTTATTGTTTAGAAAGTAATTATCTCAACATATTAAATTGTATGCAAATCAATTATTAGCAGGGAAGTATTATATAATAAGAAGCATATAATGATCTGTAAATAATAGAGAAAAACAGGAATGCTGTATGGGCATACATTAAGCAGGCAATTCACAAGCTTAACTACAAACCCAGGGTACTTAATAATGCACTCTCTTCATACTCACATACATCTTTTTTTTAATACATATTTTTATTGTTATTTATGTCTTTTACATTTTGTATTCCCCTTGGGTAGCCCACCATCAATTCACCCGTGCTCCATCTCCATGGTCCCTTGTGTTCTTTTCTATTCCATTTTGTGCGCTTCCCCCCCCCCCCCGCTTATAACAGGACTATAAGGAAACCAAAAGGAAACCAAATAGGAGAGAGACACATACATCTTTTAAGGAAAGGAAATAGCACTTCATTTGAGTCAAGGTGTCATTTCCACTGTAATTGCAATTGACATACTGCTAATTCACCATCTGACAATTTGATTAAAAAGAAAGCCCAGAAGTTCACTATATAATACTTAATGATTACTAGCACTCTCTGTGTACCTATAGTACACATTTTAAAAGCTTACCTTTCCCACCCAAAAGTTATGATGAAATAGCTAATTTTGCTGACAATGTTTTCATTGCATTATTGCCACAAGAAAATGAAATTCCAAATTGTTAATGAACTGAGTGAATGAACTGAGTAGAATTACTTTCAATGGAAACTTCATAAGAACAAGACATTGCCCATTAAATATAGCATATGTATTTAATGATTTAAACAAATCACTTTCCATCAAATCCTATAGTATGTATTTTTCACCATCAGGGAAAACACAAATGAATAGTATCAGACATAACTGGATACCAGTTGCCCCTTCCTCCATCAGTAATGCTTCCAATCTCTTAAAGTCATGATTGCCTTTTTGCAGGTCATGCTGCAGTTCCTATTTCCCATAGAATCATTGTGGAAACATTAACCAATAGTGAATTTCCACTCACCACCACTCTGTCTTACCTTAGTTACAAGCACCTTGGTTACCAGGGAAAGGAGCAGTGGGTAGATAATACAGTGGCATCATCAACCTGAAATTACAGGACAAATAATTCAAATTTATCAAATGCAAGTTGTAGTTCAGCCAGAAAGCCACTGTTTCAGACTTTCACTTGTTATTTATATTGCTTTTCTTTCTTGTACAGTCTAGCTATCATTGGGCATGTCTGTATTATTTCCATTACAAGCTTTTTATTTTTTAATTTTTTTCATTACAAGCTTTTTAAAAGCCTTCCCTGTAAATATTTTGGAATGCTAAATATTTCTTTTCAGATTGACATTATAGAATGGCAGATTTTCTCCTGAAGAATATATTTCAGACAAGTGTTTCTTGTCAACTATCTTCCTTTAAATGTTTTCCTCTTCATTTTCCCTGAAAACGTGAAACCAAAGTTGAAAGGCTTCTAGCAAAGTAGTACACGGACCTGGAAATGCAGCATGATTGCAGAAAAGGGGTGGGAAATCGTCAATTCTTTTATACATGTGACAGGGTAATCAAGGATCATTGGTTGACAATGGTTCTCATTTCAGAACCAACCAACCACTTCATTCTTTGACTTTTCTGCATCTCCTTGTTGAAGTTGAACAATTCCATGAAAGTGAGCATTTGGACACCTGATCTGTTGTTTCAGTGGAAGCAGTAATAATTCTGGGGATCATTCCATACAGGGCTTGTCAAGGTCAAGGTAAATCTTATGCATCAAAATCATTGTCCCTTTTATGCTTGGATGAATTGCTTCCTTACAGGCTCCTGATTATTGTTCTCAGTTCCTTTGAGAACAGCTTAAGTCTGGGGTGCCCCAGAATCTTCATGGCTCGAGTTTAATAAGTGTGGGTTATTAGAACAGATTCCAAGAACAAAAAATGGAAGAAAGTGGGGACCAGCAAGGGTGAATGGGTCCCATGGCAACCACTAGCCACATGTGGCTATATACCTTTGAATTAATAAAAAGAAAATAAAAATTTGGTTCCTTAGCTGCACTGGCCACATTCAAGTGCTAGATAACCACAGGCGGCTGGTGGCTACCACAATGGACAGTGCAGCAGCTCTAGAACATTTCAATCACTGCAGAAATTTCTATTGGGTCAAACTGATTTAGATTTTTTTTTAGATACACGCATATCATGTAATTCAACCTTTATATCAACCAGGGCATCTTCTCAACGTGTGATTTGTCAGACTTTCTGCATAAAGAGGCTCGGAAATTAAAAGCACTTTCCCATTAGGCTGCATGCCCTGGTTTGGGGTCCTGGAAATGACAAACCCTTAAAAATCAAAGCTGAGGGGAAAACTGAAGTCCTACCCACAAAGTAGGTGCACAAGCACACTCACTCTTTCTGAGCTGGCAGGAGGCAGACAAGTGTTTCCTCTTCATTTCCTCTTCATGGAGGTTGTGCTGTTAGGGTGATTGCCTGGGGTCGGGGCGTGGATGGGGGTGGAGGAGTATAACCACAGGTACCCTGGGAAAGTCCTAGGATATATATTCGGCTCAATTTCTCTGGACCAATGAACGAAGGACTTTTCTGTTGGGAGAAGGAGGCAGAAGTGGAGGATCATTCATCTTTGCTTTGATATTTGTCTTGTTCTTGATTATTACAATTAAACTAGACATAATGAAGAAACATAAATAAGGGAGGAAATATAAACAAGAATCAAATACCAACTAGACAGTTTGTGATCTGAGTTGGTTTTGTTTTGCTAGCCATTTCCTTCTCCTTGTCTGAAGATATCATATTTATCAACCTCTCTCTAATGGATTTTTGTATAGAGTCAGACACTTCTTTCTAAACTAATTCTTTTGTTGACTTCATAAAGTTCAGAGCTAAAGGAGCCCTCCGGGAATTCTTATAGACTGAGCTGATCTAATTCTACTACTATAGTCATGATTTTGGTGCCCACACTTGGAAAAATCCAATAAACAGCCTCTCTGAATGGCTTAGTAAGGTTGACTTCTGTCTAGATATTACAGTGTAAAAGGAATGGCAACAAGAAGAAGGCTACACAGACGATCGTCATGCCTGGAATTGTATCATTATTTGAGTTATCTAACACTTTATATTTGCCCAAAGTATATGTATTACCCAGCACTTTTGCACATCATTTCACTCACTCTTCACAACAATCTTATCCTTCACAACAGATGAAGAAACTGAGTTTTGGCAAGGGAGAGCATATAAGTCACTTGCTTAAAGTCACCAATTAAGTTGGCAGATCTGAGAACTGGACTTTATAACTCCAGGGGCAATTCTCTTTCTATTACCTAAAGCCATATCTTAGCTTCATTCTTAGTGTCCACTTTTAAACATGCAAATATCCTTAGAGGTCTAATATACCTAACTTTCATAAGCCATTCATACCTCAGTATAAATTGAAAAATCATCTTGATTTTTCTGGGTGATGAGAAGTTTAGAAACCAAAAATTTCACAGGGCAAAGTTTTTTTTTTTTTATTTATACAAGCTGGGGTACAGGCCAGAGGCATGGGGCGGCGAGAGGGTTCACCAGAGACAGAGTGGGGAGCAGAACAGGCAGATCAGAAATACACTGCTGAGGGGAGCAGCGGGCGAGGCAGGAGAGGTCTGCCGCACCATATGGGATTCTCCCCGGCTGGGCGTCGAACCTGCACCGCGCACTGCCGACAGCTCCACAGCGCAGCGCTCAACGGCTGCGCCACCAGGGAGGCACAGGGCAAAGTTTTAAGGGTCACTTCTGCCAATACAGGGTGCTCAAGGAATGGGGGAGTTATTGCTGGACTGAAGAGAGAGTCATCTAAAGCTTGAGGGAAAGGCCCAAGTGTAACAGGGTAATCCCCATAGAAAGGGGAGGTTCCAGGTCCCCTGCCCCACCCAAGGAAGGATGGAGCCAAGTATCGAGAAGCTAGAAAAGACTGGAAAAAGGTCTTAGGGAGAAGGAAGGAAGAAAACATGAAGGAGGCACATGGAGTAGAGAAACACGTGAAGAAGCCACACTTGCTTCTTAGCCTTGGACTTGTACCAGGGATTTGGGAGGCATGAAAGGAGACACTTAGAATTCTAAGAGAGAGACTTGGGTAAGAGACACATGGGGAGGCTGACAATGGCAGCCTTTTACTTGACCTGTATTTTGATTTTACTCTTTTCCTTCCAGATTTTCCTGACCCCTTCTACCCCTTTCTCATAGGTCCCCACCAGAAGGAGCCTTAGACTTGTGCCAAGCTTTTGGGCCTTGGTAGCCCTGCTTTGGGCCAACCCTGTTTGGCTGGACGTTAACCCACAAGGGGGTGGGTGTTTCATGGGGAAACTATTTTAACTATATGTTTTCCCTTCTCTGTTCTTTATTTCACATTGATTTTATTGACGTTCTTTTCCATTGATGGTCTTACACACTAAGTGTATGTTTTATCTTTATGTAGCGGATGGCAGAATCCATTTAGAGTAGGCAGTTTTAGGGGTCCCAGGGTGCCCTCATTCTGCCCCCTAACACAAGTACAATGCTTCCCATGACCTAGGCTTCAGGGAGTCAGGGTAGCAGGAGGTGTGATGGGGGGACACCCACAGAGTGGGAAGGGGAAGGCAAGTTGAAAAGCAGAGTATATCAAACATGTCTGCCCACTTGGCAATTTTTCCCTGCTTCAACTCATAGCTGCTGGAATAGTCTGCGGTGTGCCATGATTTTAAATATGGTGTGACCAGTGCTGTGTGCTGTGAACAGAACTGTACTAGGCAAGAGAGCTTGTTCTTTTTTTTTCTCATAATGTCCTCTATTTCTCTCATATTTCATTTTCTCTGGTTGCCCGAAGGTTACTCTGGGTTCTATACCTGAGTTTTTTGTCACTTAAGAAGACTACCTGTTCCTGTCACACAGCTATGCCACTCAAGTGTGGACTGAATTCTCAGATGTACACAAACATGAGTGCTCAAATGGGTCTGATTGAAATTAGAAGGAACATTCTCTGGCATTTCCTCAGACATCACCAGGTTCACTCTAGTCTAGAACATTAAGCAATCCATTGCAGCCGCGCATTCCTCCTGAGACAAAGCATGTGTCTATAAAAGGCTTGCGCTGCTGAGTAGCGGGGGAGGGGGCGACCTCACAGTGTGCAGAAACCAATAAAGCACTTTGAGTCTGGCAAAACCCCAGCCCATCATGCTTCCACAGATGTCAGTTTTAGTAAAAACAAATTCAGATGCATTTGCCCAGGGAATGGCAATGGAGTCACTGAATTCTGTGTTTATATTTATGTGTGTTGTTCGCTGAGCCCTCATCCCCTTCCAGACAGCTCTACTCACAGTGACACCCCGCTCCATGTCACCCCCTCTCTGTGCCTCCTCTCTCAGCCAGCTTCAGCTCCCCCCTCCCAGTCCTCTTTTACCCTCTCAGTGCTTCTTCTACCTGAAAGGCCATAAGTCTAACAGAAGTTTTCGGGGGACAGACAGTGACTTGCTGTTGCTGAGGCAAAATCTGTCTTCATGACAGTAGGACGGTGTTGCAGGAGGGACGGGGGACAGATGGGTCTAGTCCTGGCTCTGAGGGCAACTGGCAGGGAAACTTGGAAAAGCCACTTCTCTTGTGGCTTCAGGTTTCCTTGTCTGTAACACAAGGAAGTCCTTTATTTGTAAAATCTGAGGACTATTACTTCTACTCGACAAAGGAGGCTAGTGGTCGCAGGCATAGTTGCTTTGAAAAAACCATCTCTTTTTCTGAAGCCTGACATTAAAACAGTGCAATTAAAAAAAAACTTTATAAAACCACTTGGTCATTGAAAATTATGAAAGCAGTGTACAAGCGCACACACAAATGAGAAATGCCAGGATGATCTAAATTCTCCTCACTCAGATTTTTCCCCCCAAGCTTCTGAAAAATTTTCTTTTTTTAAAATTTATTTATTTGTAATTAAGATAATATTGAGATACCCACATCAGCTATCACCACCATAGGGCACCCATCACCAACTCACCCATATCCCACCGCCATAGACCATTGTGCTTCCTTCCCTCTTTGTTCTTACCCCTCCCCACACCCTCACTCTTCTGGATGCTTTGGTTCTGTAGTCAGCTATCAAGGGTTACATTTTTAAGGCTGTCTTTATCTGACTCTAAGTTTAATTACTTTATATTCCACATATTAGTGAACCATCCAGTATTTATCTTTCTCCTTCTGACTTATTTCACTTAACATTATCTCTTCCAGCTCCATCTATGTTGCCACAAGTGGTATGAGTTTATCATTTTTGATTACTGAGTAGTATTCCATTGTGTGTGTATACCACATCTTCCTGATCTACTCATCTGTTCTGGGACATTTAGATTATCTCTATATCTTGGCCATTGTAAATAGTGCTGCAATAAATGTGGGAGTGCAAGTTTCCTTTTCCTTTCAAATTAGTGTTTTTGAATTTTTTGAGTAGATGACTAAGAGTGGGATTACTGGGTCATACGGTAGATCCATTTTTAATGTTTTGAGATGCCAGAATGAGATTATTCTTAGGATAGCTATGAGAAAAATCTTCCTTGTGAAGATATCATGCCCAGAAAGGCCTTTTGCAACCAAAGTAACATGTCAAAGCTTAAATTGCCTAAATATTGAACACATGCTGTGCAATAAAAATAATATCAGAAACAAAGACAACGATTTATGTGTTGAATTTATCTTCTATCTGATCAAACTGATGAAATAGAACAAACTTGGTACCTGAAATTAGAATATCAGAATGCTTATCCTGACTCAACTGTATTGGCTATATTAGCCGGAGGCAAACTGGTTGCTTTCTATTTGCTCTCTACACACAGATGCATGTGCACATATGCATGCATGCGCATGCACAGGCATTCCTCCCCCTCTCCCCCGGCCCCCATCCTTCTCTTCTTTGTCCTGGCTGTGCCCCTGAGCGTTGACTTAATGGACTGCAACACCCTTGCCCCTGGCTTTTCGATGGGTTTAGTCAGTGGGTGGTGCCAGCAGGAGAGGAGGATGGGAGGAAAGAAGGGTGTATTCATTCTCCTGCTTCCCTCTCTTCCTCCGTCCCTATTAGGACATGATTTGGGCATTTCCTGCATTCACAGACCTACGGCCACAGCTCTTGTTAGGACGCCCCTCTTCCAAGGCTGTAGCTCTTACCTGGTTCTGGTAATAAGACCCCCTCCCCTTGCCCTTGCTGACCCAAGGAAGGTGAGTCCCTAGCAATTGCTCACAGTGCCCTGTCAGTTCCCTTCAACTTGCCCACAGCGGTGTAAACAGTGCCTTCGTTCCCCTGTTGAGTGCACCATCTGCTTCCTGCCAGGACCGCCTGACACAGTCTAGCCAGTAAACAGAACCCTCTTGAGTGTTTAAAGCAGAGCACCTTAATGGAAGGAACTGGTTACTCTGGTGAAGGAAATGCTGAGAAGCCAAACAAGCCAGTGGGCGAGCCAGAGATGGGCAAGAGCCGGATAACACACACGAGAGAGAGAAAAGGAGCAGGCCGTGGCACAGACACCGAGGAGCTGCAGCCCACCAGCCAAAGCTGGCGTCGGGCAGGTCCAGAAAGGGGAAAGACACAGCCCCCGTGGGCCAAGCGGCCCCAGGCAGGGAGGAGAGCCTAGCTTCTTGTTTCCCCTACTCTGGCTCTCACCTAATTCTTCCCATGGCTTCACCCAGCAGATGCCAGAGCCTCCTCAAGAAGTTGGCTGGTTGGGGTAGACCGCCTGCTATACAAAGCAGCGCAGGGGAAGGGCAGGGAGAACAGATCGAGAGCAAACATCCACAATCTGCCTGGCTGTGGCCCCCTAGGGCCTTTGCATCCATCCTTCGGTAGGAAGGAGATGGTTAATGCTTTACCTGCCTCATAGGGATGCGCTGCCAAACCTAAAGGATAGAATATGTGGGAGCATTTGGTAAGCTCTAAGGCAGTACGAGATGAGGTGTCTGTCCGAGTGCCCTGGAGTTAATGGGCCTATCAGTTTCTAGGGCTATCACTTTTGTTTTCAGGCAACTGCTTTTAGTGTAATAACTCAGTCCAAGAAATGCCTTTACTAGATTGATTCTCTTAAATTGCCTAGGAATGTGTTTTGCAAGGAAAGGCAATTAAAATGCAGGCTCCAGAAAATGCAATCATTTGTTTGTGACCCCAATCTATTGGGTACCAAATCAGGGGGTCTGCCCAGGTTACTGTTTTCAGCTACCTGGCTGCATCCGTGAGTATATGTGCCAAGCCCAGGGTGGCACATGGAGAAAGTGGTTTCCACACCAAGCAGTGTTTAGGGAAGAATGTTAGAGAACCAGATGGGAAACAGGCACATCTCTGCACAGCATTCGCTTTCATGTCCCCTGGGCTTCATGATGTCAGGACCAAGCTGGGGAGCGAGCTGCCTGCACAAAATTGCTGTCCCGCAAACAGGGTCCGTTTTATCAGCACCTGCTATAGGAGGAATGTAGAGAATATCTCCAGTACCTGCCTCATCCTCCCTCCTCCAGCCATTCTTTTCTCCTTTGGATGTCTTCCCAGGTGATTCCTTTCCTTGCTTTGTAACAGGGTGGTCCCCAGAAAAAGGGTGTGTTCCAGGGTCCCTGCCCCACCCACGGGAGTGTGGAGCTGAGCAGGAGAAATAAGAAACTGGAGAAGAGAGAAGAGAGAGGAAAGAGGAGACAGAAGAAGGAAGGAAGCAGGATGGAGCCAAAAGAGGCACAAGGAGCAGAGAGACATGTAAAGAAGCTGCACTGGCCTGGACTGATTGAGACAGACGTGGGTGAGAGACCCGTGGGGAGGTGACTATGGCAACGTTGATCTTGGTTTTGATTTTGCTCTTTAACTCCCAGAATTGTCTGGCTGTTTCTGACCCTTTTCTATGGGTCCCTGCCAAAAGGTGTTTTAGACCCACGGCAGGCTTTTGGCCTTGCTTTGGGCCAATCCCATTTGGGCGGACTTTTACCCACAAGGGGTTGGATAACACTGAGTGCTTGATTTAGAAACTATATTCTTTGTCTTCTCTGTCTTTTCTAATTGTATTAAAGTTTCTTTCCACTAAAGGTCTTGTATGTTTTATATTGCTGCGGCAGATGGCAGAACCTATTTAGAACAGGGCAGGCCTGGGGTTTCTGGGGTGCGTTTCTCCTTGCCCTGTAACAGCCTCTCCTTTGTTTAATATCCCTCTTCGAGAAAGATCTGAAACCAGCCTTTGGAATCACTGTATACATCACTTCAGCAGTGTTTCTGGAATCTGACTGTATTTAGAACCATCTGTGGAGCTTTTGAAATCCCCAATGACTTGGCCATTCCCTGGACCATATCAGAATCTGTGGGGGTGAGACCTGGACATTGATTTATTTTTAAGTTCCCCAGGTGATGAAAATGTGCAGCCAAAGTTGAGTGCTACTGTTTTAGGGGGAGAATTTAAGCAATCACATTATGAAATCAAAGCCACTGGAGGAATATTAGTGGGAAAGCCCTATTAAAGGGCAAAGAATCTTCCCAAATCCCAAGTAAGCTGCCTGCGAGGGAGTTTCTAGGGTGATGAATGATTAGGTCCTTCCAAAGCAGGAAGTGACCCCAGGTGGCTTCTGATGCAATTGCACAGCTCCACCATTGCCACCCAGTCCAATGCCAAACTGTATTCTTCTCAAAGTTAACCAAGTCTTAGAATAGGGTGTGGAGAAGGGATCTAGCTTTCTCTGTATCATGGAAACTTTGAGCTATGGAGGTTCGCTGGACTTTAGACATTCTTTAAAATGAGAAAAGGAGAAAATGTGGGCCTAAGAGACTAAGTGACTTTTATGAGGTGCTATAATGGACTTTTGGCAGGGCTGGATGGATGCCAGGTCTCCTTCCTCAAAATTCTGCCATAGTTCCATTCCCTTCCCCCACCCACCCTCATGCTTCAGCTCAAATCTGAGCCCCCTAGTGAAATTTTTAAGACTTTAAAAATGACTGTTCTTGCACTAGGAGCCCGATAAGTAAGGCAGTACGGTGATAGTGATTAGGAAATATTTATGTCTTTTGTGCATGAGGCCTTCACATGCTGATTTGTTTACTTGGCAAATAAACTGGAGCCTGTGATGTCATTACACGTAGATGAAAAGTTTAAACATTCATCTATGCAAACAAAGGGAATAAATTTCTTGTTCTATTTGTGAGAAACAAACAAGGCTCCCTATTAAACTGTAGCAAGACATCAGATCATTTTTCAGCACTTGGAGAACAGAGATAACTTTCATTCATTTGATTAAAAATGATTGGAAATATTCTGAAGATCAATATATCTATATCTATATGTATAGCTAGCTATCTACATATATTTGCTGTTTTGACAAATAAAAGGAAGTAAATATGTCTTATGCCTTATAGCTTCCAAGTTTTAGGAAGGTTTCAGTTTGAGGAAAAAACTCAACTTTTATTTGTGAGACAGCAATCAACAGATAAAGTATAAAGGTATTTTGGAAATTTAGGTACTGACCTAAAGTTTGGAAATTGTTTTCTCTTCAGCATTGCACACTTTAGCTTCAATGAGACCTGTGGCTCCTATGGGCCCAATTTCAGGGTTAAGGCCAGCAAGGGAGGACCTGGAAAACACAATGTCAGAAGGCATCGTTCTTGGGACTGAGTCTGCACTTGAACAATCCAGCAATTGGTGATGAGTTTACTTTCAAAGAGTGAAATTGATAACTTAGAAGGGTGAGTTTAAAGGCCAGGTGATGGTGCACAGAAAGCTTCATGAAGGGAGGTGCTCATGTTCCTAAAGGTGCAGAGATTAAAAGAGACAGAAGAGTGAAAGAGAGCCTAAGGGTTCAAGTACAAAAAGGGCATCATCTTGTTCAACATATGCAAATCGAAAAACATGATACGCCACATCAACAAAAGAAAGGATGCAAATCATATGATCATCTCAATAAATGCAGAGAAAGCATTTGACAAGATTCAACATCCTTTTATGAGAAATTGCAACAAAACAGTTATAGAAAGAACAAACCTCAACACAAAAAAGGCCATATATGACAAATCTAGTCCACAACATCTTCAATGGCAAAAAACTAAAAACTTGCTCTAAGATTTCATACAAAACAAGGATACCCACTCTCCCCTCTACTATTCACATAGTGTTGAAAGTCCTAACAAGAACAATTAAACAAGATGCTATAAAAGGAAACCAAATTGGAAAAGAAGAAATAAAACTAATGCTATTTGCAGATGGCATGATAATATATATATAGAAAATCCCAAAGACTCTAGTGTAGAGTTTTTAGAAATAATAAATGAATGCAGCAAAATAGCAGTCTACAGAATTAGCATACAAAAATCTGCTATGCTTCTATGAGCAAATAATGAGCTAGCAGAAAAAAAAATCAGGAAAATAAATTCCATTTACAATCATATTAAAAAGAATAAAATATCATGGAATGAATTTAACAAAATATGTGAAAGACCTGTATGCCAAATACTGTAAGACATTGTTGAAAGAAATAGAAAACACATAGTGATAGAAAGGTATTTCCTGCTCATGGATTGAATGGATAAATTGTTATCTCACCCAAAGCAATAAGCAGATTTAATACAATCCCTATCAAAATCCCAACAGCATACTTCACAGAAATAGAACAATAACAAAAAACCCCCACAAAACATGAACTTTATTCGAAACAACAGAAAACCCCAAATAACAAAAATACTCCTAAGAAACACTGGACAAAAATGGGAGTTTCGTGCTCTCTGACTTCAAGTGTACTACAAAGTGATAGTAATTAAAATAGTTTGGTGTTGGCATTAAAATAGACACACAGATCAATAGAACAGAACTGAGAACCCAGAAATGAGAACCCACACACTTATGGGTAACTTATTTAGGACAAAGGAGTCAAGAACTTACAACGAAGCAAAGAAAGTCTCCGTGATAGTGCTGGGAAAACTGAACAGCCACGTGCAAAAGAATGACACTAGACCAGTATCTAACACAATACATGCCAAAAAATTCAATCTGGATTAAAGACCTGGTGTAAGACCTGAAGTCATAATATACATAGGAGGAAACGTAAGGCATATGCTCCTTGACAACACCCTTAGAGGTGATGGGGACTTGGTTCCAATGGCAAGAGAAACAAAAGCAAATGTAAAGAAACTGAATTAACATCAAACTAAAAAATTCTGCACAGATAGTGAAAGAAGCTTGCATCAAAGTGAAAAGATATCTCATTGAATGGGAGAAGATATGTGGACATCATATATCCGGTAAGAGGTTAATATTCAGAATATATGAAGAACTCATAAAGCTCAACAATAATAATAATAATAAAAAATCCCACTAGATTGAAAAATAGGGTGAGGATCTGAATAGACCCTTTTTCAAAGAAGATATACAGAGGGCAAATAAGTCCATCACAAAATGTCCGTCATCTGTTATCATAGAAATGCAAATCAAAACGACAATGAAACATCATATCACACCTGTGAGAATGGCTATTATCCAAAATAATATCCAGAAACAAGTGTTGGAAAGGATGTGGGGAGAAGGGAACACTTGCATGCTACTGGTAGGAATTTAAATTGGTGTTGTCATTATGAAAAGCATCATGGAGATTCCTCAAAAAATTAAAAATAGAAATTCCATACAATGCAGGTATTTCACTTCTGGGTATTTACCTGAAAAATACAAAAACAGGGCCTCCCTGGTGGCGCAGCGGTTAAGCGCTGCGCTGTGGAGCTGTTGGCAGCGGCGACGCGAGTTCAACGCCCGGCCGGGGAGAGTCCCACATGGCGCGGCAGACCTCTCCCGCCTCGCCCGCTGCTCCCCTCAGCAGTGTATTTCTGATCTGCCTGTTCTGCTCCCCGCTCTGTCTCTGGTGAACCCTCTCGCCGCCCCACGCCTCTGGCCTGTACCCCAGCTTGTATGCATAAATAAAATAAATCTTTAAAAAAAAAAATACAAAAACACTAATTCAAAGAGACATGTACACCCCATGCTTATTGCAGCACTATTTCCAATAGCTAAGAACAGGAAACAACCTAAGTGTCCATTGATTGACCAGCAGAAAAGAAAATGTGGAATATATGCACAATGCAGTACTATTCAGCTATAAAACAATTAAATCCTGCCATTTACAACACTATAGATAGACATAGAGGGAATTAAGCTTTGGTGAAATAAGCCAAACAGAGAAGGACAAATAGCATATGATCTCACTCATAAGTGGTATATAGAGAAAGCAAATAGATGAATTAAAAAAAACAAAATTAAACTTTTGGACTGTAAGACCAATTAATGGTTACCAGAAGGGAAGAGGGAAGGGGGATGGATACTCTGGGGAAAGGACAGTGGCATGGTCGAGGATAGATTTGCACTTAGCGTTGAACTTAATATAGTATATACACTGTTGACTCTCATCGATGAACCCTGAAACTTATTTAATGTTATAATGCAATGAAACTTCAATTTTTTTAAAGAAATAATAATTAATTTTTTTAAAAGGGCATCATCTATTAACAGTGAAACTTTCATGAAGGATCACCATGACAGCCTAGAGAGCAGCGTTTCTCTAACTAAAGGATGTACTGAAATCCCCTGGAAAGCTTGTTACTGGGCCCCATCTCCAGAATTTCTGGTGCAGTACGTTTGGATGGAGCTGAGAATTTGCATTTCAACAAGTTGCCTTGTGATGCTACTGGTCCAAGGAGCACACTTTGAGAACTGCTGTTCTATAATGTCACTCAAACTCGGGGTCCTGACTGAGAATCAAAGAATGTCTTGAAATAGACCCAGAATTTGTTTTAACCAGGTATGGTAAGGTGACAGATACCGAGATGATTGCATTGCAGAGGAACTTATTACTCACAGTTCCCAGGTGGAGGGTGATGGTACACATGTCGGTCCACATGAGGAAGTGCCAGAGGCAGTAGTGAAGGAAGCATGGGCACAAGCCTTTACTGTAGTTTTCACAAGGGAGGGAATGGGCACGACAAGGTAAGCATTAGGATTTGAAGGACCTCATCAGGCTCTGGGCTATAGGGTGATTCCCAGTTGTCCAGTACCTGACCCTGGGGTGTGGTAGGGCAAGAGGACTTTTGACTTGGTGTGTGAGAGTTCAATACAGGAGGTGGTTGGGGTATGGGCTATGGATTACTTGGTTTGCCTATGAAAGGTACACTTGGGGGGCAAGTTATTAACCATCTCCAAAAATTAGCTAGCCCTGGGAGGGGGGTGCCTCCAGGATTAGCAAGATGTCAAAGCATGATAAAATAGAGAATATTTAAAAAATGATTACTACAATGAAGAATTTTCTATTTCGTCTTTATTGAAATAATAATGTCTTTTTGGCACCAGTTATAAAGACCAAATCCTTTCCTGGGCGTAATTGCTATCTAAAGACAGTTTCATAAAATGAGACTTTATGTCTACAAAGTCATTGTCTTTAAAAATGGGGACAGAGGGGGCCTCCCCGGTGGCGCAGCGGTTGGGCGCTGCGCTGCGGAGCTGTTGGCAGTGGCGACGCGAGTTCGGCGCCCGGCCGGGGAGATTCCCACGTGGTGCGGCAGACCTCTCCTGCCTCGCCCGCTGCTCCCCTCAGCAGTGTATTTCTGATCTGCCTGTTCTGCTCCCCGCTCTGTCTCTGGTGAGCCCTCTCGCCGCCCCACGCCTCTGGCCTGTGCCCCAACTTGTATGTATAAATAAAAAAAAAAATCTTTAAAAAAAAATGGGGACAGAGGACTCTTGGAAATCCAAAACTATATCCTTATGGGTCCAAGAGAACATTTTTTAACCATTAGCAGGACTCCATAACTCAATTAACTCAATTTTGAGAGTCATACAGTACTGGCATTCACATTCATCTGTTCAACAGCTCTCTTTAGTTGATGAACAGCAAGTATTACTTTTTTAATTGTTTTTCAAACGCTAACCTGTCAAAAACAGTATCTAAGGAATGAGCAGTACAAAAAGTCATCAGATCATTCTCCCTACTAAGTCATTGCTTTCTCTTTTTATCTACTCACAAAACTTTAGTCAGTCCACCACACTGTGAGTGTGTGTGTGTGCATGTGTGCTTATACAAAGGGCTTTATTAAAATACCCTGAAATATAACTTTCAGGAGGCGTATGTAGGCCACTCAACTGATTGTAGGGTCAAGTAATTGTACCTGTGTGGGGCGGGAGGGGCCCGAGGGTATTTTTCATCGTGTCTGTGGAGAGACAAATAGTGGGAATAAAGTCCACTTTTGTCAGAGGACAATGTGGTGTACACAGGGATAAAAGCAGCAGCATTCTTATCAGTCTCATACACATTGTTGCTGCTCAGTGTGCAGGGGGCTATTTATAAAGTGGCATCAGCTGCTCAGCATTGGAAGTTTTTCGGCAAAATCACAGTTCCTTCCGAACTTTATTCGGGTCATGGAAGCTGAGGTTTCCGTGATACTTGAAATTTTTTCTGGGGTGAAAAGTATATAGAATCCCCCAACAGAACCATAATACAGCCTGAAAATTACTTTTGGCTGGGTTACAGTTTTCATGAGGGACTTTAAAAGCCTTAAATGTGGGCTTAGTTGGCTATAAGGGAAGCCATGCGCGCACCCCAGCAAAATAGGAGCAGCACTCAATGAAACATTTCATGGCCCACAAACTGTCCGCTACTAATTGGGATAACTGGGGCAGAGTTTATTTTTCCTTATTTTATTTATTTTTGTTGGCTGAAAATCAATGGCCTGCTGAGACACATGTACCCCCCCCCACTCTCCCCCGCCCATCACTTTTTAAGCTTTTCTCACATTTCTCCTTTCTCCAAACTTTTATTTCTCTGACCCTTGGCCCATGTTCCTGCCATTTCTTCTACTATCAATCAAGAAAATTTATTATGTTGACTAAATATTTACTAACTTCCATGAATAGAGAGTGAAGAACCATGACATATGGTCCCTGACCTCAAGGAATATATAAATTTGAATCTTCTACTACCAGGTATAGACGCTCCTTTTTCAATTCCCATGAAGCACACCTTCTTGAAGACTGTAATTTTCAGTAAAAGCATCAGCCAGTAGCATGCCTGGAGCAACCCTGCAAGGTAGAAAAATTGCAAGAGCTGACTCTGGTGACAGAAAGTAGAGGTTGGAGGTGGTTAGGAGGGAAGATGGGGTTAGGGTCATAGAAGTCATAGGATTGCATTCCTGAAAGGAAGTTGTGGATTCAGGAGCAGAAACACCACAGAGATCCATTCAGAAACGATGGAACAATTTTCCTTTTCTCACAGCTGAAAACAGAACTGAACACTGGAGAGAATTTGCAGAGAGAGACAGATATTCAGCTATTATGGTTTAGGGGGTTCCACAGAGGAAAATAACTTAGATTTATCGAAGCCAAAGTACTAGGCACTTAACTGGGTATTTCACATACATAATCTCATTTAATCTTTTTTTAAATTTCTACTTCTTTTTTATTTTTTATTATTATTTATGTCTTTTACATTATTGTGCATTCCCTTACCATAGTCCCTTATGCTCCCCCTCCCTCACTAAATGTCTCTCTCTCATTTGGTTCCCCAATATTCCTGCTATAAGTGAAATAAGCCAAAAAGAGAAAAATATTAAATGGTTTCATTTAATCTTTGTAATAACTTTGTGTGTTAGCTATTAGTAGTGTCATTTCATTTTTGAAGAAATTATCCAATGTCATCTAGCTAGAAAATGGTGGAGTTGGGATTTGCATGAAAGTGTTTCTGAGTACAGAGACTGCACGTTGCCTCAAGTCTTATTTCATGACCCAGTGTGAGATTGATGGAAATGTGCTGGAGGTGTTTATGTCTGCTTTTCAAGCCAGAGACTGTGCACTTATATCCACTTGCATATCATCTTTCAGAGAAGATTCATGTGCATATTAATGTTTTGTTATTATTATGATGATGAATCTGGAGAAAAATACAGAATTTCAAATCACTCATGACTCATTTCTTCCCATATACTATCACAAGGGTTTCTTTTATGAAAATATTGAATGCAGGCCCTGGAAATAAGAAAGCATTTTCTACACATAGTGATGTAGAATGCTGGAGCCCAAAAAAAGAAAATTGGTGACCTTATTAACCCAGTTCCTTCCACAGAAAATTCCCACAAACTGTCAGCATCCCACAAGATTCCACCTACATAGCAATTCCTGGTGCAATACTTTGAACAAAGACATTCATCTCAAGAATATTCCATGTTGCGGTTGAAACCACCTTCAGGATAGAGAGCTTTACTTCCTCTGTAATTAGATGTAAAGCTATAAAAGTTCTAGTGCACATGAGGAAAATCTTGAATTTAGTGTTGCATGACCACATATGGATAATGTGTTCATGATTTCATTCAGTGGGCAAAGCTATCTTTGTGAATCAGATGTAACAATTTATAAAAAAAAAAATGGTACTTCCATGCCACCACCTACTCAAGCTGCACTGGCAGTAGATACTCGGAAAGGATCACGAACATTTTCTTCACAAGCCAGAAACCATTTTAGCCTTTCTTTAGGCTGGACACTGATTGATAGGAATGGTCACTTAAGATGAAATCCATTTGCCACCCCTGATCTAAAAGACATCCTTCTTGGAAAAAAAATACTGTGCACAAATGTATGCTGCTGTTATCTTCTAGAACCAGACCAAGTCCATCTAGTTGATGAAAACTTCTTCAGCATCTCTACCACTTATGACCTCTGGCAGCATAGACTGTTTGAAACTTTGATTAGTATTTAGCATAGACTGTTGGGTTTTTTTTTTCTCAAATACATGGGATTTATTTTAAACCTCTCACCACTGGGGGCCACATTTCACATACTTCTCTTGCTGTCCTGCAGTGTTGTGATTTGCTTATGGAAGGTGCTCAATGGTGTGAGTGAGGATGTCAGGCTAATGCTTGCTGGTGTGCGTTTGGAGCAAGGGGCAATGGGAGGGCTGAGATGGCACAGAGGGCCTAGCGCCGATTCAGCTCACGATTACCAGAGAACAACTTAGTGTCCGCACTTACTGCTTATGGGTTGACAGCGTTCTTTGCACAGGAAAGAAAATATTTTTTTTTCTTCTAAACAACACGCATTCACAAGGAAGAAGGAGGGAGAGACGTCCAGGAACTCCCTATTTGTTGCTTTCTGTTGGAGTAAAAGGTCACTGGCACATGACAGGACCTTTCCAAAAGGACTAGGAGCCTGGGGATTCTTCATGGATCTCTGGGGTGGAAAGAGACTTCTGAAGCTGCTGTGTCTCTGCAGGTACTTCAAGTTTTCCTCTGCTCTATCAGGTTCACCCATAAGCCTAAAGCAGAGACCTCAGCTGTTGGACTCTGCACACGGTGGGGCGTCCTCTCCTTTCCATGTCTCCCTGAGACCTCCTAACCATCCTCAGTTGTCTTGGCTCACTGCCTCAACGCATGCACCCCACATGGTAGTAGAGTTTTTTGGGGGGTACTTCCTTAGTTCTTACCCTGTGCTTAGCATTTTTAGGTGAGAGAACTTGCTCTGCCAGTATCTTGGGAAATAAAAGGAGACATTTATGATACATACTTGATATATGTCACAAATCACATATATGCATTCGTGTGTATTTATTCAAATAATAATTCTGCTGTGTTATCTTTATAGATAACAATTCCAACTCAGACAATACCCCCACAGCAATTCTCCACCAAATATAGTGTCATTTAAAAGTTCTGGAGGAGGAGAAAGTAAGGTTTCCAATGAGTAAGTATGAATAAATATTTGTCCACACTTTGTATAACATTTATTGTACTATTGGAAAATTATTTTTAAGTAAAGACAAAGTACAGAGAATACTATAACATACAATCAAGTATGCAGAGCACAGAATTGATTTTGTCATTTGCTTCAGAGTTTTTAAAACGCAAAATGAAAATTGCAAGATAGAATTGAAGGTTTCTTTGTATTGTTCTTCAGTGCCATTGACCTTTCACAATTCTAAATGTTGTGTCCTAATAGCTTTCCAGTGTGTTTTACAACTTGTTCACATGTATATTAACTGTTTCATGCGTATTCATGTGTGTTTACATAAATTTTATCATACTATACACATAATTGTACAATTTGCTCTTTCATTTGAACATAACTCAGTACAGGCATGTGTCACTTAACAGGGATACATACCGAGAAATGCATCTTTAGGTGATTTTTCTCATTGTGCAAATGTCATAGAGTATAATTACACAAACCCAGATGGCACAGCCTATTTCACACATAGGCTACATGGTATAGCCTATTGGAACCTCCATTATATGTGTGGTCCATTGTTGACCTAATCAATGTCAAGCAATTCATGACTATATGTTTTTGGAGGAAAGTCAGTTCATTTATAACTGTTGTATAGTATTTCAGAATACAGATAGATCCCAGTTTGATGAACATTAAGTTACTACTAGTTTTTTGCTATTATAGTAATCCTGTTACACACAGCACATGTCTCCTTGCACATAAGTGAAAGTTTCTCTGGGACACATACTTTAAAGTTGAATTGCTAGGTATGTGTGTTTCCAATTTTACTACATCACCAAATTGCACATACTCCAATTATTTTTCATTAGCAGTGTTTGAGTGTTCCTAGTTTGCCATAGATACATCAAAACTTGGTATTTTCCACTTTTCAGACACATTGAGCTGATTGTGTGAAATAGTATCTAATTTTTGGTTTTTATTTGCGTTTTCCTGATAATTTGTGAGGTTGAGCCTCCTTTTATGTTTATTCGCCATTTCTGTACCCTCTTCCATGGCCTGCCTGTCCTTATAATTTACCCCTTTTAGGTGATTTGTCTATTTTGAAATGATATATAGAAAATCTTTACTGAATTCTTGACAAAAATCATCTGATAAAGCCTCCCTGGTGGCACAATGGGTTAAGTCTCAGCACTATGAGGCTATCCAGAGCCACTGCAGCATGAGTTCGATGCCTGGCCAGGGAGCTTCCCACATGGCACAGCAGACCTCTCCTGTCTCGCCTGCTGCTCCCCTCACCAGTGTATTTCAGTACATCTGCCTGTTCTGCTCCCCACTTTGTCTCTTGTGAATCCTCTCACCCCCACAACTCTGGCCTACACCCCAGTCTTGGTATGCATAAATAAATAAAAATAAATCTTAAAAAAACTTTAAAAATTAAAAAAACTAATCATCTGATAGTTATACACATAGCAAATAAATGTTTTTATTATTATTATTTATATCTTCTATATTATTGTGTATTCCCCATCGGTTACCCACCACCAATTCACCCGTGAACTGTCACCATAGTCCCTTGTGCTCTTTTCTCCCAAGCAGTTCTTTGACTTTAAACATCATTATGATGTAAATTTTATGCAGAAGTTTTAAAGTTCAATGTGATCCAATATTCTGAGGACATAGATATTCTCCTACATTTTTTAAAGTTTTGATTTTCACATTTAGGTGCATTCATTTGAATTTTATTTTTTGTCAATGGCAAGGGGTAAAAAAATCTATTTTTTTCCCTGTACAGAGAATGAAATGTCCTGAGAGTACTTGTTGAATAATTCAGAATTTCCCCAGTGTCTTATAAGGCTATTTCTATATTGGTATTCATATATTTGGTCTGTTTTTCAACTCTTTATTCTATTCCAGTGATTTAGCTATATTCATCTACAGTCATGCTAACATTGCTCTGTTTTAATCACTATTGTTTTATATACTTCTTTATATCTAGCAGAACCAAAGTCCTCTCCTTGTATTTTATCAGAAATTGAATTTTTATTAAAGTTTTACTCTTTTATATGAATTTTAGGACCAGCTTGTTAAATTACATAAAATATTCGGGTAAGGGCTTAATTGAAATCACAGGTCAACAACCTTAAAATAGTGAATATTCCCATCCTTGAACAGTATACCTCTCCATTAAGTTTTTATTTTTCAACATCTGTCTTTCTCTTGTTCTATGGCCACTGATAACTCTTTTCTGACTTTTATTCTTTTTATTTTTTAGCCTGACTTCTTAAGGGTCCCTTCTGTTTCTGTATATCTTAATGACTAGCCACTGATTTGAGAGCAAAGTTTATGCTGAAACACCGCAACATTCAAATATGTTATTAATTCACAATTCCGTCTTAGCTTCTGTCTTTTATTGGGTTTTTCAGGTGTTTCCTCTGTGCATGTTTGTAGTTTTTCAAATATCCAAATATATGTAGATCTTATCTCAGCCTTTCCATGGCTCTGTTATTGCCAAGATCTCTCTGTTAAAATATGGCGTATTTGTTGCTCACCCAACCAGGACTACAACCTCAGGCTAAGAATGCTGAGAATTCTCCTCATGCCACATCCACTCCAAATTGAATCGTCACAATCTAGTAACAGAGGTGTTACTTTTCAGAGCCAGACCCAGGTTGGTAAAGCTTCGTTCTTACCAGTTAAGCTGGGAGCGGGATTTAGAAGCAGACCCAGAAATGGAAGTCACAGACTCCTGCTGTTCTCTCTTAAAGCTCAAGAAATTTCTCAAACATAAATGCTTCTTAATTTTTGGTCTACCTTTGACTAATCCAAAAGTTTTTAAATGGCTGCTTTTGATGCTTCTGTTCAGTTTTATGCTTTTCTTTGCTGAAGGGATCCATCAATGTCTTCACATCGTAACCTGAAAAGTTTCCCCTGTTTTCCTTTGAGTGATATCCTTAAAGCTTTCTCAGAGTCTCTCTCTATCTTCTGTTGCCAGAAATATCTGGATCTCATCTCCTAGCTTGACTGGATTCGACAGCGCTCTTAGGCAATTCATTTCCATGAGCAGAACTTCCGTCTTCTTCTCGTCCTCATCATGGAGTCCGGGAGCTTGGTTCCAGTGGGGTAAAATTTTCCCTGCGTAGGGTGAACTTTTCATATGCCAGATCTTTTACATGGTAATGGGATTAAGTAGATATTCAAGTAGTGATTTTTTTTTGTTATTTTTACTGGAAGCAACCTAAAACTTGGAAGTATTTCTCTCAAGACTAGAAATCTAGCAACTTAGGTATGAATATGAGACAGAAAAGGAGTTTATTGAACTACATGGATGACAAAATTTGAGGTTGAATTATTTACAAGAACCTTAAAAAAACTGAGTTCTAATTAACATAGGACTATAGGGCCCATGATTACAAACCTCAATTCACAAGGCAAGGTGTCCACAAGTGTGTGGGAATTGTGTGGCATGCATTCAAGCAGTCCAGGGGGGATAATATTTATTGTTGTCTTTAAGCAAATTAGAAAAAAGCCAGGATCAGAAATGTTTTCCTGAAGGGGGTTAGAATAAGAGCAAGCTTTGATGTCAGTTGTAAATCATTGTGTTATGGTGGGTTTTACCAGAAATGATTCTCCCAATTTAAGAGAGGCAATATTTTATGGTAGCCAACAGTATATTCTTTAAAGTTAAATGTATTCAAAAGCACCAAGAAACCAGAAAGTCTCCCTGCCTAACTTTTCCTGACCACACCATCCTTAGAGACCTGATATTTTTGTGCAGGGAGCCTATTCACCAAGACCTATTTTTATCTTTAATTTACAGCTAAGGGGAAACTTTAGGTTTGGCAAACTTAAAAGTTCTAATGACCATGAACATGCAGTGATTCCTTTTTGTTTAAGGATGGGGGAATAGTATCTTGGGAGTAAAAACAAAACAGCAGGTCACCCCCGCTCAATTCCCAGTTTTGTGGCTTCTAGCAGGATTCCACTATAGTTAGAAACAGGGTTTGTCTGGGTTTACTTGGAGTTTTGGGTCAGGTCAGAGTAATAAGAGTTCATGGTAAGATGAGAGATATGGAAGTGATGGGGGAGGGGAAGCTTTCAAGATCCCAGAGGACAGCTGTTTTTTAAAATGGTTTTTGAAGGCATTCTTTCAAAAACAAAACAAAACAAAAACAAGACTTCTCCATGCTGGAACGATAAAACTTCATTAAAAATCATCTTAACAAATTTTCAGATAGGTTGGAACCCTTGAGATAGGTCCCATGACTGGTGCTACTTGTTCACAGGTGTACAGGAAGCCTGTAATTCACTGAATGCAACAAATGAATACCTACAAGCTTCCAGTCTTTTCAGCACTTTGCCGAATACCAGTAACCATAGTATAGATCTTCTCCTTATGTTTTTTGACATCGGCATTCAGAAGAAACTCTAAAAACATACTTTAAATATAAATATAATGTATATCATTTTCTTGCCCCTTGAGACCCCAATTTCCCATTCCAAAACTGGAATAGACTTTTCAGTCACCCTATACATTTAATATGGTAGTATTCTTAATTTTTTTAAAAGATTTATTTATGTATGCATACAAGCTGGGGTACAGGCCAGAGGCATGGGGTGGCGAGAGGGTTCACCAGAGACAGAGGGGGGAGTAGAACAGGCAGATTGACGAAAATACACTGCTGAGGGGAGCAGCGGGCGAGGCAGGGGAGGTCTGCTTCGCCATGCGGGAATCTCCACAGCCGGGTGTCGAACTCGCATCGCCGCTGCCAACAGCTCCACAGCGCAGGGCTTAACCACTGCACCACCAGGAGGCCCTATTCTTTATTTTTTTTAAATTCATATTAAATCAAAGGTGTATCTTATAATCTACTGTGTCATAGAAAAGAAGAGACAGTGAGCAAATGAAGATCACGAAGTGTCGTTAGACATTTAAATTCTTACTTCATCAATTACTGGTTCTGTGACCTTGGACCAGACACTTAATTTTCTAAACCTCAGTTTTCCATTTGCAAAATGGGAACAATAATACCTACTTTGCAGGGGTTTGAGGATTAAATGAGATGACATTTATCAGGCATGGGTTGATGGTCAAAAAATACAAGCTATTATAGTAATATATTCATTTCTCCTTTCTTTTTTTAACCATTGGATGACAAGTATTATCTTACTTATATTCAAGAAATAAGACTGAAGGAAAATTTATGATCACTAGTATATATGGGGTATCTTTTATGTGTTTGACACCATAATGCAGTTTGAGAAAAGCTAAAGGATCATGATACATTCTCTACGCTCTGGGAACTTATAACCTAGTTGAGAGCAAAAGGTCAACTCATATGAATGATTTAGTATTATATTATTATATAATTTACCATCTAATTATGTAAATGAGAATAAAAGTGACTCAGCACTCCTTAAAGGGAGGAACAATGGTTCCATTGGAATATGATGGCTTTTAGAGGTGGATCAAGGTTGAAATCCTGATTCTATCGATGACTAGCTATGTAACTTGGGAAAAATTATTTAGCTTTCCTGAACCTTCATTTGCTTGTTGATAAAATGGGGCAACAATATGTATGTTACAAGGTTGCTATGGGAAATCAATCTAAAGTCCATGGCCTCTAGCAGGTACTTAATAGGTAGTAGTGATTATTTGATACAGCTTTGTTACTTCCATAGCACAGCACCTAAAATCCAAGATCTATACAGAAATATGTAATCAGCAAATATTTAGTGAATTGAAAAATTAGCATTTGTTCCATATTTTCTTCTCCAGGCTGTTTTATTCACTGCTGTGATATACAGTCTCTAGTGATCATCCAGGTGAAGTAAATTGGTGGACAATTTGTGGGTTGTCATATTTTCAGAGCCCATCTACTCTCTGGAAAAGATGCAAGAATTGAAATTAACTGAAAGGTCATTGTCGTCACTATCTCACTGATGAATATTCTAGCAGTCAATTCTAGCAAGAAATGGTATAAATTTCCTCTTGATATTTACTGTACTATATATGTATTATGCCAAATACATCATACAGACAAGTGTCTTACTTTCCATATTCAATACTCTTAAGAAAAACGGCAAACTGCAAAGTTAATCAGTGAGATTTCCCATTGCAGAGATGACTTTCTGGTTACTTTTCCAGGGAACATTTGATTACTATATTAAAAAAAGCCACCTTGTGAACTAAAAAGTATCCTACGCTTAATTGTGCAATAATTAGAGCTAGGATTTTCTTAATTTTTTCCACAAAAATGTAAGGACCCACAGAATGCAAGGAATTGTGCTAGGGACTATGGGACAAAAAAGATATACAAGTGGTCTTCCTCTTCTTTATTTTCAAAGGTTTTGTTCAAGAAAGAGTATATATATTAATATTAATGTATCAATAATACCTAATACACACATATGAATAACATGTATTCTATACTATATAATTATATTATATATATAGCGTATATAATTAATATGTTATATATGATGCATTTATATGTGTTGAAACTCTTCATCAATTACTGGTTCTGTGACCTATATTTTATACATATATAAATTAATGTATTTATTGATGTTAAAATATAACATATATAAAATATAACACATAAAACATGTACTTTGCATATATAAAATATATGTCAGAACAGTGATTGGCTTGGGGGGGAACAATATGCTTTCAGACCTTGAAAGTTGGGGAGACTGCATTCTGGTGGAGAAATTATGAAAACTCCAGGAGGAAATGCACCCTAACTTCAATTGCTGTTACAGATCTCCTTAAGATCTGTTGGCTCCTGAGGTAGTAAGGCTTATTGAAATCTTACATCCATCTCAGGTAGAATTATTCTAACCTTACTGACTTTGAAAATAAGGTTGATTACAAATTTTAACATAATTTCAGTGAACATCTATTTTATTTTTAATTGTAGAATGAAAAATTACTTTTTGGCATCATATATATTTTATCATTTGATATCAGGGAACAGCATATATTAGGCAAAATTATCTATGGAAAATGATTATATTATTTTAATCAATTATTCAGTAACTTTGTTGCCCCAGGGTATGGTGTTTAAAAGTAGAAAAAGCCCAATCAGTCTTCACTACATCTCTTGGTTTTTTTGTTCTTGCTGTTTTTGTACTTTTTCTTTTTTGTTGAGATTGTACATGATTTAGGGAAATAGGTTTACACCTCCTCAGGTGTATATCATCACACCACCCCTACCACCAAATCACCCATAGTACGTCATCCTAGGCCATTGGGCTACCTACCCCCACTTTGTTTCCACTGCCACCCTACCTCCCCCTCTAGCAGCCTCAATTTTGTAGTCATATTTCTAGGGTTCATATTGGTTTAGTTTTACCAGTTCCTTTGTTGTTTTCGCTATATTCTACATGTGAGTGAAATCATCTGGTATTTATCTTTCTCCATCCTACTTATTTCATTTAGCATAATCCAATCTAGCTCTATCCATGCCCTAGCAAATGGCCAGAGTTCATCTATTTTTACACCTGATTAGTATTCTGTTGTGTATATCTTCTTTTTTTTAATTTATACATACAAGCTGGGGTACAGGCCAGAGGCGTGGGGCAGCGAGAGGGTTCACCAGAGACAGAGTGGGGAGCAGAACAGGCAGATCAGAAGTACACTGCTGTGGGGAGCAGCAGGCGAGGCAGGAGAGGTCTGCCGCACCATGTGGGATTCTCCCGGGCCGGGCGTCGAACTCGCGTCGCCGCTGCCGACAGCTCCACAGCGCAGCGCTTAACCGCTGCGCCACCAGGGAGGCCCTGTTGTGTATATCTTCTTAATCCACTTTATCTTCTTAATCTGATGCTCTGTTGATGGGCTTTTAGATTGTTTCTATGACTTGGATATTGTAAATAGTGTTGCAATAAACATAGGAGTGCATATATCCCATTTAATTAGTGATTTTGTATTCTTTGGGTAAGTACCTAGGAGTGGAATTGCTGGATCATAAGGTAGTTCTATTTTTAGTATTTTCAGGAACCTCCATACTGTTTTCCATAAAGGCTGGACCAGTTTATATTCCCACTGAAAGTATATGGGTTCCTTTTCTCCACATCCTCGGCAACATTTGTTGTTTCTGGGTTTTTGATGTGGGCCATTCTCACAGGGGTGAAGTGATATCTCATCGTAGTTTTTATTTGCATTTCCTTGGTGATAAGTGATGCTGAATATTTTTTCATGTGCCTATTGGCTATCTATATATCTTCTTTGAAGATGTGTCTATTTAGCTCTTCTGCCTATTTTTTTTTAATTGGGTCCTTTTTTTTTTCATTTTATTAGTTTGTGTGAGTTCTTCATAGGTCTTTGCCAGATATAAGATGCACAAATATTTTCTCACACTCATTGGGTGCCCTTTGTTTCAATGATCTCTTCTTTCGTTGTACAAAAGCTTTTCAATTTGATGTAGTCCCATTTACTTTTGCCTTTGTTTTCCTTCCCATTGGAGTCCAGACCCCAAAGACAACCCTGAAACCAAATGACATCCCTGAAGCCAGTGACAAAGAATGTTTTGCCTATGCTTTCTTCTATCTATTTTATGGTTTCTGGTATTACATCCAAATCTTTAATCCATTTTCGAGTTAATTTTTGTGTATGTTGTGAGAGAGTGGTCTAGTTTCATCTTTCTTTATGTGACTGTCCAGTTTCCCAGAACCTTACAAATGTGGGTTTATTTCCAGGCTGACAATTCTATTCCATTGGTCTGCAGTCTGTTTTTATTCCAATACCATACTGTTTGGATTACTGTAACCTTGTAGCATAGTTTGAAGTTTGGGAGCATGATACCTCCATTCCTTTTCTAATTTGTCAAGACTGCTTTAGCTATTTGGGGTCTTTTGTGAGTAAACACCTACTTTCTTTCTTAAGCTTCCCCTTCACTTCACTTCCACAGACTGGTATTCTTTAGAAGGCCAACCCCTAAATATACCAGTCTCCTCGGTTCTTAATTTAAGTCAAATTCTATCATGTGAGTTTGTTTTTCCTAAGGGCATCACATTAGGAATTGACTTTCTATTCCTGACAACCAGTTTTACCTCATAAAAATATCAAATTTATCAACAAAACAAATTTCAAAAGGAAAATGCAAATACATGTTACTTTAACATATAAATATTTATAAAACATGTAAATCCAAGCACTTTTAAAAGCTGCATTTTAAATGCTCCTTTGGAGGATTTTTCTGGGAGACAGGTAAGTTAAAGCTTCTAGAAATTAATGTTTAATGAAGTTTGGATTAAAGACCCTGTCTTCTTTTTATTTCCTGGTAAATCTCCTTCTAGTAAGAATAGGCATCACAATTAGGGTCATGTGTCTCAAATTTTTTTCCTGCGCTGATTGTTGTGGATAAATGCTTCTTAAAATCTCTGAAAGGCAAGTGCTAGTGGGAGGCAGTTTCCATGGTGATTTCAGAGTTTGTATTGTTGTTTTTAGACATCATAAATATGGGGGTTGTTTTTGCTTGTTATTGTGCAGATATTTCCTATGGTAAGAAATATTATAAGGTAGAAGGTGTGGCAGATGTGGCCAGCTGAGTGGTCTGGATCTCCTATGGTGTTCATTTAGAATGTATTTCTCTCATGTCTATGTATCTAATTGTGTCATTTGATGTTGGATCTCATCTGGGGTGGACTAGTAACTCAGATGCCCTGATTAACACACCAGAGAGACATGAAGGCAGCATACACAACGGAGTCGGGGAGGGGTTTTCATAACAAGTGAATGAAAGTTGATGAATGTATCTTAATAAAGCAGAAAACACATTATTTGTTTTCCTGACAAATTCATTCCCTCTCTAAGTAAAACTGTTTTAGTGCCTAGTGTAAGAGGAAGAAGAGGCTATTGCTTCCTTCAAAGTCAAATTCAAATTCATTTCCCTTTATCATCTTAATGGACATATTTATAAAACATTAATATTACAAGAATGAAAACCTACACATTATGCACTAGCTATAATAACTTTATATTAGGACAAGTACTTCCAGATAATATGGAATTTAAATCTCTATTTTGTTTTCTTCAAATGCAGCCTTACAACTTATGTAGCAAGGAATTTAACCTTGGTCAAAGTGAATTCTGGCCTTTGTCCCATGCTCCAGGGAAGTAATCTCTAAGGCCTTGGAATGTCTTGCCCTATAAAAGTGTCTGTTTATCTGGGGGCTTTAAGGTTACCTCAGATAGTCTAACAATGTGATCCGGAGGCAGGGCTTTGAGTCATACAATATCAGTCTGACGTCTAGAGAGGCTGGAGATGGAGGTTAGCCACATGGTGGATATCCAGATCTACATGACTGAGCTTCAATAAGAATTCTGGACACAAAGGCTTAGGCAAGCTTTTCTCATAGGTAATATTCTGTGTCTGTTTCCACACATCGTGATCAGGAAAGTAAGTACTATCTATAATTCCACTGGGAGAGGCCAGTTGGAAGTTCTGCATGTAGAACTTTTGCTGAATCTGTCCCGTGTGTCTCTTCCCTTGATTGATTTTAATTTATACCCTTTTACTGTAATAAACTACGAGTGTAATAGCTTTCAGAGAGTTCTGTGAATCCTATTAGCTAATCATCAAACTTGAGGTTGGTCTTGGGGACACTTGAACTTAAAATTAATGTCAAAAGTGAGTGTGGTCTTGGGAATTGTTTTCTAACTTTGCATATCTTGAGCTCATTAGGACACTAGAACATGAAGAAGTTGGTGAAGTGCCCTCTTGTCGTTGGTTGGGTCCCCCAGGGAACAATTCTGAGGCTCTGAGACTTGTGTGCAGGAGTTTGATTAGAGAACACTCTAGGAACAACCCCACATGAGGGAACAAGGACTGGACAGAGAGGAGTTGAATTGTGATAGCGTAACGTCAGGAGATCACAGCAAATCCCACAGAAAGCTCTGAAGCTGGGATGGCTTTTCAGAGTTGTCATGAATTGAAGCAGAGGAGTCAAACCCTCTTCTCCCCCTCCTCTCCCACCCAGTCATTAGATGTGGCTCCATCTGGGGAAGGTATGTAACTTTGGGGGAAGCAGCAACCTTCATTTGAAGGAAGTGCCCAAGGAGAGACTCAGCTGCCAGTCATCAGCAGCCAACACTCCCAGCAGCTGGGGGAATTAGTGCTTCAGGCATAAAGGTCTGGATGTTACACCAGATGATCCAATGGAGCTTCCTCGTAGATTTTCTCTGGGTTCTTCCAAATGATATTCAGGGCCAGGCACAGTCTAACTGACTCTTTCTGAGATGAAGTCACAAAGCATGGGGTATGTGTGTCTTATTTGGAAAACTTCATGTAAAGTTACATGTCCCTACAATATTAGTTAAAGGGACACTATTTCAATTTCCCTCTACCCTAACCTGGGATACCCCTAGGGACCAGAGGAGATGGTAGTGTTGGACTTAGCTGGTGATATGTGCATGCATGGCTGGGCTGTAGGTGGTAGGGGCCAGCTGCAGACACATGTGCAATGATGAGTGCTGGGGCCAACATCAGGGACAGGGCCAACTACAGGAAGACAAGCAATTCCAGGATCCTGATGTCAGGATGGACTTGAGGCTGCAGAAGCTAACCGCAGTGTGTGCTCAGCAATGGGGGCAGCTGATGGGAGCTGGGCTGGTGGCATGCACTTAGAGCTGCAGAGGGTTGCTGCGAGCACTTGCAGAGGTACAGGGGTCAGGGCTGGCTCCAAACCCACAAGCAGCTGAGCTAGCCTTGGCTGCTGTCATGTACTTGTGCAACTGCCAAGGTTCACCCTGGGCATGGGCACAGTGGTGGTGGCTGCTGGTGGGAGCTGGAGCCGGCGGTGCCCAGGTGCATGACTGCAGGGGTAGCTGTAAGACACACAGCAATGCAAGCCAGTGACAGCAGTCAAGGTCAGCTCTGGACCCAAACGCATCAGCGGGGGGGGGGGGGGGGGGGGGGGGGGGGGGGGGGGGGGGGGGGGGCTTGGCTGTGGGTGTGCATACACAGCCGGCTGCCAGGGTAGATCTGGAGCTCAGGTGAGGGGTCAGAGGGACTGGGAGCCACTCAGTCAGCAGGTGTCTGTCACCATGAAAACTGGGGGGTGTAAAACTCAGCATGTGAGACTGTAGGGGTTTGTGGCAGCTTCACTGGGCACTGTGGACTCCAGTAGTGAAAGCTGCTGGGAGCCTGTGCGGAGCAGACCAGGTCCTCAGTGGTGAAAACAGAGGGCTCTGTAGTGCCCATACAGACTGCTGAGGTCCTGAACAGTGAGGGTTACTGAGTTTCTGCAGCGCAGGCTGCGAGAACCACCACAGTGAAGGATCCGGTTAGCCGCAGTCCTTCCTTGTTCCCAGCCATCTGGAGTCTCTGGGTGGGATGAAAGCAACCGAGGTCCTTCATGCCGTGTTCCAAAAGGCTGCGGAAATTGGTTCACCCCTCTCTACTTTTCCCAGCGAGGGAAACTCTCTTGATTCAACGAGCTCCCCCTTGGAGCTGAATGGTGCCTGTTTGGGGGATGGAACAACTCAGGCAAAGCGAAACTGTTTTTCCTGCCCTTCTCCTTCAGCTTTTCTCAGGTGTTTTGCTCTACTTTGTTGCTGCAGCTTCTTCATTTGACACCTGAACTGTCAGAGAGCTTTCCATTCATGCAGAGCTGTCTAATTGTTATTCTTCGTGGAGAGACAGAGCCTGGGGCCTCCTATTCTTCCATCTTGGTGATGTCACTGTTGACCTGTTGTGATTTCAATTTTTGTAAATGTTTCCTGTGTACTTGGAATACATAGCCACATCTATTCACAAGTTATACACACAAATAGGGATATATAGTTTATCAGTGGGATAAAACTTTATTAGATAAAACTCACAATTTTTTGGTCAAATATTCTTAGCTTTTACTCTTTTTGTCATGTTTTCTTCTTCTCTCCACTCCTATAAAGCTGTGTTAAAATTTCTTACTATGCTTGTATATTTGAGGACTGCCTTTGTAATTCTCTCAATTATTGCTTTATAGATGTTAAGGCTGTATTGTTTGCTGCCTAGAATACATGATTATCATATGTTCTTGGTGAAATTTTGTATTACATGGTATTCTTTATTGTCATGATTGCTTTTTGCTTAAATTCTTTTTGTCTTCCCTTAGGCTGATGTTTTGCTGTAATTATTTGAAAGATAGTTTCCCATTTCTTTATTTTAAAATTTCCTGTTATTCTATTTTCATTATTTTGTCAGCTGTTTTTCAGACATTTTATTTTGAAATAAATTGAGATGCACAAGAAGTTACACAAAAGTATAGTTTCTCATGTTCCCTTCAACCAGCACCCCACAATAACACATCACATTGAATAGGCTCTTTTTTTTTTAATTATGTTAGGGCCTTTCAGTCTATTCTTAATACTCTCAATTACACTTTATTTTTTTAAAGAATGTTTTTTCTTTCTCTCTGCTAGCTTTTAGTGAATTTCTCAGTGCTGTCTTCCAATTACTTATTATGTTTTTGGACATGTTCAGTCTAGAATTTATCCCATCTATTGAGTTTTTTATTTCAATGAGTATTTTTAATATAATGTTTTCTGTTTTACACTTGCCTATTACTTCAATTGTTGTATTTTTCTTTATGGCTTTATTACTGTTTAAAAATTGGATTTCTCTATATTTTAGCACCTCAAGCATCCAAACTCTACTTGTTTTTCTGTTTCTCAGTGTATTCTGCAAAATAAATTTCATCTACAGTGAATCGCCTTGCTGATCTTGTTGAATGCCTTGATATTATATTTCTTTGGGTTGGAGAGTATTGTTCTTCATACTCATTCCTAGTGTCTTCAAATGTACTTTTTAATTTCTTTCCCCCTTTTCTCTGCTGTGTCTCTCCTATGTTTTTATAGCTTTGTTGGTATTTCCAATTCACTCTGGTGTCATTCAGTCCAGAACCAGGTCTTTTGACGACATTTTGGGACTCCTGAGCAGGTGCTCGTGTGTTGTCACACAAAGAGCTGCCAAGGCAACAAACAATGCGGGGCTGAGTTTCTCTCTCACCACCCTCCAACCTATACCAGGGTGTAGCTGGTCACAGCCAGGTCCTCATTAGTCTTGGTTTTCTCCCCGACCCCCTTCGAAGAACAGGAGAGCCCACTTAGACCTCGGTTTCAGGCAGTAAGGCAGGCTCCAGTCATTCATATGCTTAGATGAACATTCAGTGCATTTAGCTCACTGAAACTAAGTTCGAGGCTCCACGCCTACTTCTCAGACTAAGTCCAGGTTGTCCTGACTTCATTCCTGTGAGTTATTTGCATTTCTATTCTGCTTCTGGTCCAAGGAAAAGCTCATCTTGTTTTTGAACCCAGCAGTGTTCTCTTGATGTTTCATCTTTTACTGATGTGTGCTTGGGGTAGATGAGGCAAACGACACTTAGACTGGCATGTTCGGCTTAATATTATTTTCATAAAACATTCATATCCCTGCCTAAAATCTTCAGTTGCTCTCTAGTTTCTAGAAAATAATACTTAATTTCTGTTAGACTGCTATTCAAGACTTTTCCTGAATTGAAAGACATGCCCCTGGCCTTCCTAGCTTTGTGTTTTGTCTCATGCTATTTTTTTGGTGTGTTTCTCTTATCTCCATCTCTCTATATATACCACTTCATCATTCTTCAAATCTGTCTCAAATGCTGCTTACTTTAAGAAACTCTCCCACATCGATACAGTGATTCCCGGGATTGAAACCTGACAATGTTTTACTTCTTTTCATCTATGTTCTAACACTCAGCACTTTCTACTCTGTTTTCTGACCACTGCCTTGTGCAACATTTTGGTCAGTATCTTTCACAGTGTGAACGCTGTAAACATTGGCTGAAAATGATTGTTTGGTGAAAATGTCCCACTTAAGGTTAGTGTGCTAATCTGGTAATGAATGAAAAGAAGTGAATTTGTTACTTGATTGTGATGAAGTTATGGTATTTTTTCAAACATGGAAAATAAAAAATGCAAAATGTCCAAATTCTTGTCTATAGTACTGGCCTCTCCCTCCCTACCCTTTTGTTTCTACAACTGCCCAATGAAATTGGTTTCCAGATCAAGCCAGCAGCATATTTTTCAGCATCATCAATTGGCAATTTTCTGAGATTTTGGTTTACAAAGATCATGTTATATAATGTTTGTGTTTTTCTTGAGGATCCAAAATATCACTCTGGTTGCCTTCAAAGGCATCACAGCAGTAGGGCCTCAGTTAGTTCAGCGCATGTGAGTGTGTATAACATCACTAGAAAGACAGTCTCTTGCAACTTATGCTCCCCGCAATTATCTATGGGCAATTGAATAAAGGTAGAGGGGTCTTCTTAATTTTATCTTTAAAAAATGGTCTACTCTAATATTTAATCCAGGATCTGGTAGCATATCAAAAAATCCATCACCACTACCCAGACATAAGCTACTATTATCTCTCACTTGAATTCCCACTGATTCCACTTTTGCCCCCCGCCGGCTCCTGCATAGTTTATCTTCCACACAGAAGCCAGATGATCTGTCAGTATCATTCTGCTCAAAACTTTCTAGTGATTTCCCATCCCACTCAGAGTAAAATCTAAGTTTCCATTATGGTCTTTAAGGCCTACATGATCTAATCCCTTGATAACTCTTTGACCATCTCTCCTGTTACTCAAACACTTCATTCGAGACTTCCTGGCATATTTGCTAATTCCTGGACCCATCACTCCCATCTCTGGCCCTCGCTTGCAGTTCTCTCTGCCAATAAAATGCATCCCTCAAATACTCACTTGTCTCATTCTTCATGGTCTTTGGATAGCTATTTAAAGATGACTTTATCAAAGAGGGCTCTCCTTTACAATAACAAAGAATATTCTCCATATCCTTCCACACTTAATTTCTGTATTTCGATGCTTATTACTATATATAATCACATATATATGTATGTGTTTCTATATATATTACTATCTGCTCTATATATCACTACACATATATGTATATATAGATCATCCTTGTTTAGTTGTATATTGTCTTTTTTCCCCTAACTAGGATGTCTCACTTGCTGTCTGTTATATCTTTTAGGACCATATGTGGGTCGTAAGTAAGTTCTTGGCAAACACTCGTTAAATTAAAGACTCTAGGTATAATTACTCCTATGTCACACAGTTAGTCTCAGGCCCACAAAAGCATGCACTGGGCTCTGTTTTCCTTTGTATTAAATGCTGGCAATGTCTAGCATGGCCCTTCCATTCCTCTCCAAGAGTGTGTAAGTTTTTCAAGAGCAGAAACTAGCTCCTGAGTCACTGGGTGATGTGTACGGGCCTAGAACCAGAGAGGAAGACTAATCTTCTATGTTAGTGAATGACTGAAAAAAAAGGCAAAGTGGTAATGGGCCTCTGTAGTCCTTTTTCTAGCCCACATGATCCACATTTCTATAAAATATGGTGGCAACTAAGAGGAATGTTGGTATCATGTCTTGTTTAAAAAACATTCGTTGATATCTAAGGCCAGAAAATTCCAGTGGCAAATTCTTGGTCATCTAATGTAGTCTTTATTGTATGATATTTTTTTTTAGTAATCCCATTTTGATAGCTATTTCTCCACAGAGAAGAGTTAAGTAGAGGAAAGTGGAAAAATATTTAGGTGTTTTTTTTGAAGCCTTGATCAGAACACTTGGAGGAATATGAAAGGTGGCATTCTTTCATCTGGCAATAGTCAGAATCTTTGGGATTTCTTAACTGATATAACCAAATTTCAGAAGAACTATCATATTAAGGAAAGTTGAGCAGATTTTTTAAGTCATATGTTTCTTCCCCAAGATTATTTAGTGTTTACAAATCTACATATAAACATACATAATTACAGGTCACCCATTTTTTTTTTACCAGACTAGATCAGTGGCAAGAATGATATAAAGATGTGGCTACCCAGGAGTCTCACCCAATTTAAGGTTTTCTTATCACTGTTGACTGACCAGTTTTAATGCTACAAGAGCAATCAATAGGTGCAGTGTTTCAATGTCTCTACTTAAAGAAAATACTGAAAACCGCAATGACTCGCACAATAAAAACCTAACTTTGTAAGTTTATGCCAGAATGCCATTTGCACCAATATTGTTAATAGAAACAAAAAACATTAACTAAGGACTGCAGGTGTTGTCTCATGGGATTGGTAATTAATTCATGCAATAAAGCACTAACTTACCTTTCCATGGGTAATTACAATATTGAATCACCAATGAAACCTAGTAATATTTAAATTTTTTTAAGTTACTACCAGATGTGCAAGCTTTGGAATAATTCCACCCAGTTTCTTACCAAAAATGCATGCTTTTTGCTTTCTTAATTTTAATTGACTATTTTTTAGTCTAAAATGAAAAGAAGTTGAATAGCAATAAAATGGTATCCATAAAAATAAAAGTGCTGTTCATTTCGTATTTGTAAGTTAGGATTTGGTCATCATAAAGCCTGAGTTACTAGATTCCCAAATGTATAACTTCATTATTACACTGAACATCTGAAATTTAGCCCTGAAAAATCCTAGGAAGCAAATACAGTTTTCCTTTGGGAAACTGCTACTTGGGAAAAATGGCTTCTTGCTGGCGGAAAACCACATTGGTTTTCCTTTGAGTTGGAGGAGCCATTTCCCCAAGTCTGACCTCTTTTTCAATTTTCAAGGAGCATTTATACAGCTCTTGACCACTCAAGAAATATCACTAACATCTCTCTCCCTCTCCTACCCATTAACCATTGTATAGGTCTCCATCCTAATGGAATGGAGACATTTGACATCACAGAGATAGTCTTGAATATTTTGGATAAATCTTATACAGTTGCTTCCAAAGGATTCATTTTAACCTTTTATTGCATCATGAAACCAATATTAGGGTGGGTGGTGCCAAGATGGCAGAATAAAGAAAATTTGTGCTTATCTTCTCCAATGACGACAACAAATCATACCTATATATGGGCTAAACTATAAAGAAACACACCTGAAAACTGAATGAATAAAGCTTCCATGACAAGTGATAAAAAGACAGCACCCAGGGGGATAAGAGAGACATAGAGATGCCCTTAACAAGGAAGAAACCACATCATAGGGGCAATGATACACAATCAGGAAGAATTCCCTAAGGTATGGGGTAAAAGAAGGAACAGAGAACATCTACAGATACAACCATAAATCAACTAGCAAGATGGCAATGAATAGGTATGTATCAATTGTAAGTGGCCTTAACTCTTAAACCAAAGGACATAGAGTAGCTGAATAGATAAAAAATAAAACTATTCAGCATTCAAAGAAGATAAACACATGCAATTTGCAGCGACATGGATGGAATTAGAGGGGATCATACTCAGCAAACAAGCCAGAAAGAAAGAGAAAAATATCGAATGGTTTCACTTATAACAGGACTATAGGGAAACCAAATAGAAGAGAGACACTTAGGGGATGGGGAGAGGGGGAGGATTAAAGCACAAAATGGAGTGGAAAAGGACACAAGGGACCACGGAGATGGATCACAGGTGAATTGGTGGTGGGTTACCCAAGGGGAATACAAAATATAAAAGATATAAATAACAATAAAAATATATATTTATAAAAAAATTAAAAAAAAAAACAATTATATGCTACCTACAACAGAATCACTTTGGGAATAAGGACACTCATGGAGTGAAAGTGGAGGGCTGGGAAAAATTAATCCGTGTAAATGGAACTGAAAAGAAAACTGGTATGGCTATACTCATATCAGACAAAATAAACATTAAAGCAAAGATAGTAATAAAAAACAAAGATGAATATTATATAATGATAAAGGGGTGAATCTATCTAGAAGCTATAACAATCGTCAATACATATGCACCCAACATGGGCGCTCCAAAATATAAAATAAATATTACCAGCTCTAAAGGGACAAATTGACAGCAACGCAATAATAGTAGATGACTTCAACACCCTGCATACATCAATGGATAGATCCTCCAAACAGAAAGTCAATAGGGAAACACTGGTGTTAAGTGCATGTATTAGAACAGATGAATTTAAGAGATATATACAGAACATTCCATCCCAAAAGAGAATAATACATATTCCTTTCAAGTGCACATGAAACTTTCTGAAGGATAGATCACATGTTGGGACACAAAACAAGTCTCAATAAATTTTAGAAGATTTGACTCATACCACAATAGCATGCAGTTAGAAATCAACTACAAAAAGAAAACTGAAAAAAATCACAAATGCTTAGACAGTAAACAACATACTACTGAGAAACTATTAGGTTACTGAAGAAATCCAAGACAAAATCAAAAAGTATCTAGAGATGAATAAGAATAAAAATACTTCATACATCTTTGGGATGCAGCAAAAGCAGTATCAAGAGAAGACTCTATAGTAATAGAGGCTCATTTGAAGACACAAGAAAAACCTCAAATAAACAATCTAACCTTATACCTAAAGGAACCAGAAAAAGAGGACGAAAGCCCAAAGTGAGTAGAAGGAAGGAAATAATAAAAATCAGAGCAGAAATAAATGAAACAGAAAACAAAATACAAAAGATCAATGAAGCAATGAGCTGGTTTTTGTGGGGTAAAATCAACAAAATTGACCAACATTTGCCCAGAATCATTAATAAAAAATGAGAAAGTGGCCTCCCCGGTGGCACAGAGGTTGAGCGCTGCGCTGTGGAGCTGTCGGCAGCGGTGATGCGAGTTCGACGCCCAGCCCGGGAGAATCCCACATGGTGCGGCAGACCTCTCCTGCCTCGCCCGCTGCTCCCCTCAGCAGTGTATTTCTGATCTGCCTGTTCTGCTCCCCACTCTGTCTCTGGTGAACCCTCTCACCGCCCCACACCTCTAGCCTGTACCCCAGCTTGTATGTATAAATAAATAAATCTTAAAAAAAAAAAGAGAAAGGATTCAAATCAGTGATAAAATGGACGATATCATGACAGCACAGAAATACAAAAGATCATAAGACACTATTGTGAACATCTGTATTCCAAAATATTAGACAGCTAGGAGGAAATGGAAAAATTCCTTGAATCATAAAACCTCCCAAGACTGAGTTATGAAGAGACAGAATCTGAGAATAGACCTATGAAGTATAGAAATTGAAACAATAATCAAAAACCTCACAAAAAACAAAAGTCTAATACAAGATGGCCTCATTGGTGAATTCTACCAAACACCAAAAGATCTAATACCTATCCTTCTCAAACTCTTCCAAAAATTTGAAAAGGATGTGATGCTTTCTAACTCTTTGTATGAGGCCAGTGTAATACTGACACCAAAACCAGACAAGAACAGCACAAAAAAGGAAATTCCCCCATTTTGTTGCAAGCCTTTGTTTAGTTTTCAGAGTACTGAATACGTTGTTTTGTGACATTTTTGTAAATGTTTTCATTGCTTTTACATGTGAGCAAAATTTTAGAGTTCGTTGCTCCAAAATTTTCACTGAGGCCTCCCCCCTCTTATATTTTTGGTAATTCATCTTGTAATGGAAAATCACCCATTTTAAAAAGCAGTGACAAAGTTCCCTTTTGCACCTACTATGGGCTAGAATGACTGGATTAATGAAAATCTTTACTTTTAAAACAAATTTCGATATGCCATATTATTATTATTATTTTAGATATTTTCATTGAAAAATATTTTTTAAAAAAAGAAAGAGAATCAAATTTAAAATTAAGAAATCAACTTTAAAAGTCTGAATCAACATTTCTAGAATCATAGATTCAAAGAATCATAAATGTACAGTTTTGAAAGATATTAAGTGATAGAGAAGCAAGCAAAAAGAAAAAATCAATATCTATCTAGAAGAGTTTAGATTTTATATAATGTGAAAATTGTAATACACAAGCTATCCCAAGTCAGAATTAAGATTGACAGAACAATGAACCAAATTCTATTTCATCTTTCTTTGAAGATACTCTAAGTTTAGAATAAAGTGTCAACTATCCTTAACTTGGACTTCTTTATTACTTTTAAAAGTTAACCTGAAACATACTAGTTCTATCATTTGGAACTGAGTTTTAGGCAGTTTCCAAGTCTTATACATTCTCCCTAAAGGAAATGATGTAAACATCTGTGAAAATTTTTCCTGAAATAGGTCAATAAACAAACTGAAATCAAATTGAAATTTGGGTCATTTAAAATGCAAAATATCAGAATTTCTCACAAAAATATTTTAGGGAATATATAGTGACATAACCATTCACAGACCTGATGTGGGATGTGGATTAATTTTAAAATCTATAAAATTTCTGTCAGAATGGATGTGTTGTGTTTCTGCCCCTGTGCATTTGCATGTATATATGTGTGTTAAAAAAAACAGCTTGCCTTATTTGATATTTGAGCGTGTCTTGTATTTCAATTAACAGTAAAGGCAGAGTTGGCCTAAAATTAATCAGATTAGTGGCATGTGGGTGGGATTCTGGCAGCATCCAAATAGTCACATGAAAAATAAATGCAAACCCTGGAGCAAAAAATACCTCCTTGCAATGGAGGATTGGCAACATGTTATATCTGGGACCTGCGCAGAAACAAAATACGCAGGATGCACTACATGTCTGTTTCCTGTACATTCAGCTTCTTCCCAAACATAATTCTCTCTGTGCAAAATGTGATCCAAATTCTATTGCCAATATCTAGATTTCAAATGAAAATAGAAGCTCTGAGGACAACCCCTGAGTGCTTTTATCTTTATGTGTCAGAGGCAGACAGTGCCTTCAGGTATTAGTTTGGGGTCTAGAATTTTTATTCTAGTTTGTTCTGTACATAGGTGTTTTACTTCATGGAAGAAACAGGGAGTGTTCTGATTAGGATGATTATAAAAGACAAAATGTACCAAGTCCCCCCTGCATGCAAAGCAAGTCATCAAGTCATACAGTGAGTTAACATTCACAGTCATAGTCCTGCAGACACTTCAAGTCTGAAGTAGGCAGCATTGCTATGGTTACACATAAAGGAGAACTGCACAAAGCAAACCCATTGCACCGTGTTATGCACATACTGTGGGTGGAGCACAAGGCAAGCAGGAAGCTGTAGGTTTAGAGAATGTGGGAATAAAAACATGCCCTGTCCTGGAATGGTCATGGCTCTCATTTAGAATATAAGTTCTGATGTGGTCTCCTGCTTTAATTGTTAAAAGGCATCATTAAGCTGAATTCTGACTACTTGGAGACTCAGCATCATTCATTAATTCAGATATTAACTAGTAATTGAATACCCACCATGTGCCATGGAGAAACCATTTGACACTGGGAAAACAGCTACAAAACATTTCCTTCCCTGTGAAGATTACATTTAGACGCTTTCTTCACACTTCCAAGAAGCAGATTTTTGCAGGTGAAATTTGCAACTGGAGAAGAGTAGAATTCATTCATTAATACATACTAGCCGTTGCTCCCGTCACACCCTTGACACTGGACCTTAGAATTATTAGCATTGAGGTAGCTGGACAGGGACAATCTTTCTGATAAGATGGATGGATTTACTAAAGGCATAGAAGCAGCACTAAATAGAAAGCAGTGAGAAACCCAGAGATTTTAAAATAAATAACGTGAAGGTCTCAGTTATCTGATAAGGAAATAGTCTATACACATTTGTTTAAATGAGAAAATGCAATTATAAAAATGCCACATTCTAACTGCAAACTTCTCCAGAAATGTAGTCCAGCATTTTGATCAAATTAAATGTCGTATAGAAAATCATTTTGAAAATGTTTTAGCTGTAATAAATGCAATATTCTTGTTTTCTTTACCTGCTCCATCAGAGGAAGTAAGAATGAGAGTGAAAAACTGGTATACAGGCTACTGTTTGGTGATATCTTCCTGAAACTGAAATATCTTCTAAAGTTTTATTTTTCTGTTTCATTTCTTTTCTTTTGTCTCCTTTCCTCTCTTTTCATTCATGTATTCATTTAGTCAACATCTAATGAGATATTTAATGACTTCCTTGTTTTTGTCAGGTACTGTTCATCAAGATTATCCAATGTGTTGGTTTTCAATTCTTCATAATATTCTCTTTAATCTTTTTCATTTCTGTAGAATGGGAAGTAATAGCTCCTCTTAAATTTCTGATGTAGTTATTTAAAACTTTTCATTTCTTATTCTGTTATCCATTTTTGAGTTCTTTAAAGTTTAGTTAAGGTTGTTGATTTGAGCTCTTTCCTTTTTAAAAGAAATTTTCATTGAGATAACACTGGATCACAACCGTGTATGTGACTCAGAGGCACAAGCTCACACCCCCTCAGATCCCTGTCCCCACACACCACGCCCACCAGCAAAGCACCGCAGTCCACCATAGTCCATTGCCCCCCCCCACTTTGCTTCCCCCTCCCCCTCCACATCAGTAGCCTCAATTATACAGTCACATTTCTAGGGTTTGTTGAATTCGTTTTGTCTGACCCTTTGTTTGGTTTCAATATTTTCCACCTAGAAGTGAAGTAATCTGGTATTTGTCTTTCTCCTTCCTACTTATTTCACTTAGCATAATCCCTTCTAGTTACATTCATGATGTTGCAAATGACATGGTTTTATTATTTTTATTGCTGAGTGGTAGGTATCCCATTGTGTGTATGTATCACTTCTTAATCCACTCATCTGTCCTTGGACATTTGGGTTATTTTCACACCTTGGTTATTGTAAATAGGGTTGTGATGAGTGTGTGTGTATGTGTGTGTATATATATATCTTCAAATTACTATTTTTGCATTCTTTGAGTAGATACCTAGCAGTGTAATTGCTGTAGCATATGTTAAATCTATTTTTAGAAACTCCATACTGTTTTCTATGGGAACTGGACCACACTACATTCCCACCAAAAGTACGTAAGGATTCCTTTTTTTCCATATCTTTGCCAACACTTGTGTTTCTGGTCTTTTTGAAATGAGCCATTGTCACAGGTGCGAGGTGGTACATCACTGTGGTTTTGATTAGCATGCCCCTGATGATAAGTGGTGAGGAGCATTTTTTCATGTGCCTTTTGGCCATCTGAATGTCTTCTCTGGAGAAGTGCCTATTTAACTCCTCTGCCTATTTTTTGATTGGGTTATTTGCTCTCTTTTTGTTGAGCTATTGTAGGAGCTCTTTGTAGATCTTGGATATTAGCCCCTTGTCAGATGTATGATGTACAATGCAGTCCCTATCAAAGTTTGAATAGCATTCTTCAAGGAAATAAACATCACTGAAATATTTATGAAACCACAAAAGATACCAAATAGCCAAAGCAATCCTAACCAAAAAAAAAAAAAAAACTAGATTGAAGGTATCACACTCCCAGACTTCAAATTATAATATAAAAAAATAGTTACTAATCAAAACAGTACAGTGTTGGATTAAAAATAGAAATACTGACCAATGGAATAGAATTGAGAGTCTGTAAATAAACCCATACTTATACAATTAACTTATGACAAAGGAGCCAAGATTATAAGATCAAAAAAGTACAGTCTCTTCAACAAATGGTGTTGGGAAAAGTGGACAGTCACATGCAAGAGAATGAAATTAGATCATGCTCTCACACCGTACAGAAAAACTAACTCAAAATGGATTAAAAACTTGAATGTTAGGCTGGAAACCAAAACTTTTTTAAAAAGTCAAAATACTTCGCAACATTGACTTTATTGATGCCTTTGGGGACTTGACTCCAATGGCAAGGAAAATAAGAGCGGAGATAAACAAATGGGACTGTATCAAAATGTTTCTGCAGTGAAAGAAACTATCATTAAACAAAAAGACACTACTGAATGGGGGAAAATGTTTGTATATAATACTTAAAAATAATTTTACAGCTATAAATTTCCATTTCAACACTGCTTTCATTTCATCCTGTTTTGTTACATTGTATTTACATCTTCATTTGTGTCAGATATTTTCTCATTTTCCTTGTAATCTCTTGTTTGGTTACTTGAGAGTGTCATTTAATTTTCACATCCATGTGAATTTTTTAGTTTTCCTTCTGTTGATTTTTTGTTTCATTCCTTTGTGATTGGAAAGGATACTTTGTATGTTTTCAATCTTGTAAAGTATATTTGAACATTTTTTTGTGGCCTAACATATGATGTATACTGGAAAATGTTGCATGTGCACTTAGGAAAAAATGTATATTCTGCTGTTGATGGGTAGAATGTTCTATGTATTTGTGTTTGGTTTTATTTGTTTTCTATATGCTTAGCAGCTTTTTTTTCTTCTGCTTTCCCCCTTACTATCTTCTTTTGTACTTGGTGATTTTTTTGAGATGACACAATTTTATGCTCTTATGATTTACTTTTGTACATACTCAGAAGATATTTTATTTGTGATTACCATGGGAATTACATATAACATCCTAAAGTTATAACAATCTATTTCAAACTGATAACTTCACTCATATACTCTAATCTTTTACAATTCTGTCCTGCCCACTTTATACTATTGCTATCACAAATACAACTTTGTCTATTATCTAATAACATACATTAAATAATTTATAATTATTTTTATTCTTTTGTTTGTAAATATTATAGAAGAATGACAAGTGGAGTTAAGAACCAAAATAATAAAATTCATTTTTACATTTATCCTTATAATTACTTTTACTTTATATCTTTCACATGACTTTGAGTTACTATCTGCAATCCTTTGACTTCAACTTGAAGGACTTCCTTTACCACTTCTTGTCTGGCAGGTCTAATGGTAATGAATTCCTTCAACTTTTGTTTCCCAGCAATTTTGAAGGGTAGTTTTTCCCCAATATAGAATTACGATGGGATTTTTTTTTCTTTTAGCACTTTAACTATATAATTCTACTGTCTTCTGGCCAGCAAAGTTTCTGCTGAGAAATCCACTAAATTTTATTGAGGATCTCTTGTACATGAAGAGTCACTTTTCTTTTGCTGATTCCAAGATTTTCTTTGTCTTTTGACAGTTTGATTATAGAGTAACTCAGTGTGGGTCTCTTTGATTTATCTTCCTTGAAGTTGAGTGTTTTATATTTGTATATCCAAGTATTTCTTCAAATTTGGAAACTATCATGTGCTGTGCCAGGGTAAAATGGGGCAAGGGTGAGTAGAAATGCTACCTAATCTCCTAGCTATTATGAATGTGACTTCCTATGATTGGACATTTCGTTGGTTGTTGTACATCTCCAAATGATTTGAGAACATTTATGTGATCATTCTACTCAGCTTTTACTTTTTTCTTTATGATTTCCATGGAGCATCAAGAACCTGAGGCTTCTTTGTCATCTTGCTGCTGTCACTGATCTTGCTGAGTTTTAATATTATACATATACATAAATCATATTAGTATTTTTAAATTTATATTTCAAAAAAATTATAGACTAACAAGAATTTACAAAAACAGTACAGCATCCTGTGTATTCTTCACCTAGCTTCCTCAATGGTAACATCTTCTATAATATAATTTCAATTTGAGAAAATTAACTTGGCATAATCTGATTAACTAGACTACATAGCCTACATGAATTTCACCATTTTTTTACATTTATTCATTTGTGTGCATATATGCATCTATTCAATTTTATCACAAGTGTAATTAAGTTTTATACCTACCTCTTACAATCAGAATGTGTAACTGCACAATCATGAAAACGATCTCCCTTATGCTTCCCCTTTTATAGTCTTATCCATATACTCATCCTTTATCATGATAGTCATCTATTTGTTCTTCATCTCTACTATTTAGTCATTTCAAAAATGTTATATAAATCAAATTATACACTATATAATCTTTGATATTGGCTTTTTTCATTCTGCATAATGCCCGTCAGATCCATCAAAGTTGTAGCATGTATCAATAATTTGTTTCTTTTCATTGTTTAGTATTATTCCATTCCATACACATACCAGAGTTTGTGTATTCATTCACCTAATAAAAGCATTCATTTACACATTAATTGCTCATCTTAAAATAAATATTTGTATTTTACAGGTAAGATGATTCAGATAATTCTCATCTACATGGTTGATCCCTGACACACATATTTAATTTGTTTATTTGGGGAGTACTATGTACTTGTGAGGCATTGATTGAACTACCTTGGGGTACAGTTTGTGTATCCAATCCCTATGTTGCTACATGTTGTTGCATATGAGTAGTAGATTAAAAATAAACATGATTATAAAGACAGAGTGATTGTGAAGGCAAAGAACAGAACTTGAGTTATTTTATTTATGTTGAAACTTTGGAACAGTGGAACAGTGGGAACTATAAAAATGTAATACTTTTGTTTGGTATATAATGTTTAAGTTCACATGCATGAAATATTTCATGGAACTTGAATAATTTATGGCTAGTTTGATGTTTTTAAATTGTTAATTGTTTAAAACTAATAAATCAAGATAATAGTGATAACTATTACATTGTTGTTATTGCAAATAATTTTGTTATATAGAAGAGTGGGATGTGAAAACAATTGTCCACTTTGAGTATCAAATAAGCTAGGTATGTCACCACTGATACTAAAATTTGAATTAAAGCGTATCAACAGTAGACTGGCTGTTTAGAGAATGACATTATCACCCTATATTCACATTCATTCTTAGAGGAATCTTCATCTTCTTAAGGTTAGAGTACAAAACTTCTTGTCTTGGGGGTATGGCAGAGGTCCCCAAACAGTGTCAAATTCTAAAACAAAGTACCAGAAAGTGTATGTAGGACTTGCAGAAAAGGTGGCAAAAGCCAATTTTCTCCCCTCAAGTCATCACATGCACAGAACATGCAAAATTGATAAGGAGAAATTGTGTTAGTAGGGAAATTTTCTTTAGTAAGGATTCCTTGAAGTACTGTCATGTTTCCCCCTTTTTCCCCTTTCCTTACTTGAGTGGCTAAAGAAAAGCACCTGGATAGCTGTGCCCTATGGAATTTAGAGGCTGCTGGTATTAAAATGGAATTGTGTCCACAGGCTTCCCTGAGGATAACCACACAGTCTACAAGGAAATGAACAGTACTCCCACGGGTGGGTGGGGAGTTTGGGGATGGGGGATTAGGATTGCAAGATAAACAGATGGGATTACATCAAAATAAAAAGCTTCTGTACAGCAAAAGAGACATTAACCAAAACTAACAGACACCCTACCAAGTGGGAAAAGATCTTTGCACACAATACATCCGATAAAGGACTGATAACAAAAATTTACAAGGAACTCACACAACTCAACAAAAATAAAGCCAATAACCCAGTCAAAAAAAATGGGCAGAAGAGCTCAAAAGGCACTTCTCCAAAGAAGAAAAGCAAATGGCCAACAGGTACATGAAAAAATGCTCAACATCACTTATAATCAAGGAAATGCAAATCAAAACCACTATGAGATACCACCTCACACCTGTGAGGATGGCACACATTAAAAATACAGGCAACAACAAATGCTGGAAAGGATGTGGAG
>PVIJ01012885.1:5345-47697 GCA_004024925.1 Scalopus aquaticus | reverse complement strand
AAAACCCTCCGAGGTCCAATTTCCCTTTGTCTGTCCTAAGCTACTTCGTTATGCGGCAGGCTGCCTGAACAACTCGGTGCCCCCTACACTCGCACACACACACCCGCCCCCCTCCACACACGCACACACACACACACACACACACACACACCCTCACACACACCCTCACACCCACCCCTCCCCGCCTTAAGACCTTAAAAAACAGCTTCCCAGGGAAGCCAGGAACTCAGAGAGCCAGGGCAAGCGGCTTGGACGGTTCCAGTTTAATCCTCGCTATTCCTGCCCCGCAGGCTCCAGCGCCCGTGGACAGGGGGACAGGCTGTGAGGCTGGGGGACGGCGGGAACACTGGTGTCGCCTTTCTCGGGCTCTTCCGTGCTTTCTCCACTTCCCCAAAATTGCGCGTCTTCTCCTTTAAGGGGCTGGGCCTCCTCCCGCCCTCTCCAGAGGCGACTGAAGTTTCCGTGGAGCCTCCTCTCCAGCGAGCTGGACACACCTTTCCAGAGACCCCAAGTTGTCCTTGGTGCATCTCAAAGGCTCCTTTCCCCATGCCTCCCCGCCCCTCTCTGTGACCCCCTTCTTCTCAGCGACCAGATTCAGCCTGTCCCCCCAGAGGCCTGAGCATCCTTGAGGTTTCCTACCCGTCGCTGCTCTGTCCCCGGATGGAGCCAGAGGAATGTGGTGGGGGGGCCGGGGTCAGAGTTTCAACATCGCCCCCCAGAAGGAGGAGCCAGAGACGAGGGTAAGGAGTGGAAACTTGGGCTTTGTGGGGAGGGGGCTGTGGGCTCAAGAGGCTGTGAATGGGCCTGGTGTGGGTGTGCGGGGTCGGGAGGAGGGGGAGGGTGTGTCCCGTGTCAGCTGGTTGGCGGAGCTTGGCCTTTTTCTTAGTCTCAAGTTCATTGCCTCATTATCCATTAACCGGCCCCTCCCTGCACCATCAGCCAAGCCGCCTCCTGAGCTTCCCAGAGAGACTGATCTCAGTTTCCCCTGAGAGGCTGAGCGCAGCCCCCACCCGCCGCTGGGCGCTGAGGTCATCCCAGGGCCGGGCGAGTGACCTGGGCTTAACCCTGTGCCCTCCTCAGAGCTCCGGACCAAAGCCTGCCCAGGGCAGTGGGATGCCAGAGCCCAGGACTCTTCAGTTTGGCAGTTCCCTGGCGTCTGGTCGCCTCCCAGGTAGTGACACCTTTCTAATACTTCCGATCGGCGAAGACGCCTCCAAACTTTATCCCACTCAAATCTCCTTCACCGCCCCCCCCAAGATACCCATTTCCGCTCCTGACTCAAAGTGCTTCCACCTGAGTCTGTTCTCTGTCCAGGCTGGGATCTTGGTCCCTGCTAATCCCTGCTCTCTTGGTCCTGTCACCCCATTCTCACTTACGTATCCAACAAACACCTGCGTGCCCGCTACATGCCGGCCACCTTTCTAGGCTCTCGGGTAAAGAATACAAATTCTCTCCTGAACGTTCATTCCAGGGGGCTGCGGCAGGATCTTAATCTTTCCTGTTTAGAACCTCCTGTCCCAGAGGGCTCTCAGCATACCCCGCAGATGGATAACACAGAAACAGACCGAACCTGCTTTCCTGCTTCCCCTGCAGGGGAGAAGATCTTAGCATGGGCCCCAGGGGTGAGGAAGGGGCTGGAACCTGAATTGCCTGGAACCCTGGTCTGCACCAACTTGAGGGTCACCTTCCAGCCCCGCGGATGGCAGCGGAGCCAGGTGAGATGGTGGGACCGGGAGAGGGTGCCGATGGGGATGGAGGGGCATCTGGAAGGATTTAGACAAACATACAGGAAGTGACACAGTTACAGCTGAGGGCTGTCTTTTGACTGTCTCAGAATTGTCACCAGGGTCTGCCCCGGGGGTTGGCGTGAGGTAGGAAATGAGACCCGTGCTTCCCCCAGGACACGCCCCTGAGCAGCGAATACGATTTTGCTCTGGTCAACATCGCGCACGTGGAAGCCGGTAAGTGTGGGGTTTGGTGGGGGTGCGGGAACCCCTCCCGGTCCTCCCTCTGTTCCCTGGAAGGCCGGGGATGGTGTGGGGCGGGCGGGGGGAGTTCCCGTGGAGGGGCCTGGCCCGCTTGGCTACTCTGCTTTCTGTCTCAACTTCAGTGAGTGGCCTGTCCCGAGCCCAGCTCCTCCGTCCAGGGTCCCTGCTTAAATTTGTCCCCGAGGAGATTCTGATTCATGGCCGAGACTTCAGATTACTCAGAGTTGGTTTTGAGGCGGGAGGGCTGGAGCCTCAGGCCTTTCAGGTAAGAGGGCCCCGGGCCTCTCCTCCCCTTGGAACCTTGTGACTCCCACTTACGCGCCTATCCCCCAGGGCCCCTTTCTTCATTCTCCCTGCTGCTTTCCTCAAGGACAGGCCAAAGGCTGGGGGAAATGGTAGTGATGAGACGAAGGGCCTGACCTGTAGTCCAGCTGCGCCCAGTATCAGGAGCGTGACTACGGGTGAGCTTCTCCTTGGGAAAACAGAGTTTGAGGAGATTATGCCTAAAATGTTTCCCAGCATCAACTTCCTGTGTTTCTAGATGTGTTCTCCTGCCCCAGCCCCACAGCCTGCGGGAGCTGTCTTTGCTTTCTCTGGGGGTGACAAAGACAAGGGAGTAACGTGTGGGCCCCAGTTCCTTCCACGTCTTCAGTCCGAGGGATGTGCTTCCTTCCACAGGTGACCACGGCCATCGCGCGAGCCGGAGCTCAGAGCGGCCGAGGCCAGCAGTACACGGGGGCGGGCCTGAGCAGGGCCGGTGAGCAGGCCTGTGTTCGGGTCAGGGAGGGTGTCTGAAAGACGCTGAGGAGAGACGAAAGAACAAAGCAGCTGTGGTTCTGTGCCCCCTCCCTCCCTAGGCCAGAGTTCTGGTTCTGGAAACCCACCTGTCCCCCTCTTGGAGACAGCAGAAGACTGGGAGGCTGAGCGGAAGAAGCAGGGGGCCAGGGGCTGGCGGGTCAGCCCCGTCAATGAGAGGTTCGACGTGGCCACCAGGTGACCCCTCCCTCCTGCCCACCCCGCCTCTGCGACCGTGCCAGTCTCCCTGCGCAGCTCTCACCCTTTAAAGGACTCCCTCAAACTCCAGCTCCCTGGGGTGCGCACAGAGCCACCCCGACCTGCTAGTCTCTGGCCCCGAGCTCCCTCCTCAGCGCTTCCGGTAACAGCAGTGGCACAGCGGGGTCGCCCAGCCGGGCTGTGACCGAATCTCTGACTCTCAACTTCACAGCCTCTCTCGCTACTTCTGGGTGCCCAAGCGAACTCTGGACAGTGAGGTCAGGAGAGCGTTCAGCCACTTCCACCAGGGCCGTGGACCGGTCAGTGTGAGGGTCAGGGGTCGGGGGCCATGTGAAGGGAGGAGCCCTGTGAGGTCCGCGTGGGGACCGCGGAGGCTGATCGTGACACTCCCCTCACTGTCCCAGCGCCTGTCCCGGCATCACCCGGGAGGCAGTGACCTTCTCCGCTGCGGTGGCTTCTACACAGCCAGTGACCCCAACAAGGAGGACGTGAGGTGAGGGGAGGTGGCTGAGGAGAACGAGGCTCCGGGGATGGGGCACACTGCCCCCCTGACTTCCGGCTCCCTCCCTCCAGAGCAGTGGAGTCCATGCTCCAGGCCGGGCATGCAGACGTCGTCCTGGTGGAAACCATGGACGAGCTGCCCAGCCTCGCAGATGTCCAGCTGGCCCACTCGCGGCTGAGGGCCCTCTGCCTGCCAGGTGAGAATAGCCTCGCCCCACCCCACGTCCAATCCGGTTTACTCCTGCCCTGCGTAGGTGAGTGACCCTTAGGTGAGTCCACCTCCCAGAGACTCGCTCCTGTCTCCGCGCCCCCAGCGTGTTCTTTAGCAGCTTTGAGATATAACTTAAGTAGCCTGAAATTCACCCTTTCCCCATCCGCAGTGTGCAATTCAGTGGATGTTATTATATTTGCAATGTACAACTATCGAAATTTAATTTTAGAAAGCTTATGGCTATTTATAGCTACTTCTCATTCCTAACCCCAGTACGAGACAGCTGCTTGCTACCCTACTTATTGTTTTTTAAGATTTATTTTATTTATGCATACAAGAACTGGGGTGTAGGCCAGAGGTGCTGGGGGTGAGAGGGTTCACCAGAGTGGGGAGCAGAACATGCAGATCGACTGAAGTACACTCCTGAGGGAAGCAGCGGGCAAGGCAGGAGAGGTCTGCTGTGCTATGTGGGAAGTTCCCTGGCCAGGGATTGAACTCACGCTGCAGTGGCTGGTGACAGCTTGATAACGCTGAAACTTAACCACTTTCGCCACCAGGGAGGCCCTGCTCAACTTAATTCCTTTTTTTTTTTTAACATTTATTTATTTATGCATACAAGCTGGGGTGCAGGCCAGAGGTGTGGGGGGTGAGAGGATTCCCCAGAGACAGAGTGGGGAGCAGAACAGGCAGATCCACTGAAGTGCACTGCTAAGGGAGCAGCAGGCAAGGCAGGAGAGGTCTGCTGTGCTATGTGGGAAGTTCCCTGGCCAGGGATTGAACTCGCGCTGCAGTGGCTGGTGACAGCTTGATAGCACTGAAACTTAACCACTTTCGCCACCAGGGAGGCCCTGCTCAACTTAATTCTTTTTTTTTTTAAGATTTATTTATTTATGCATACAAGCTGGGGTGCAGGCCAGAGGTGTGGGGGGTGAGAGGATTCACCAGAGACAGAGTGGGGAGCAGAACAGGCAGATCCACTGAAGTGCACTGCTAAGGGAGCAGCAGGCAAGGCAGGAGAGGTCTGCTGCGCCCTGTGGGAAGCTCCCTGGCCAGGGATTGAACTCGTGCTGCAGTAGCTCTGGATAGCTTCATAGTGCTGCGACTTAACCCATTGAGCCTCAAGGGAGGCCCTCAAACTTAATTCTTAACCCTCAGGCTCTAGGCCTGGGATCCTGAGTTGTCTTGCTCTCTTGCCCTCCTAACCCCCCCGCTCTCTGCACTCTCCAGACTCATCTGTAGCTGAGGATAAATGGCTCTCAGCGCTGGAAGGAACACGATGGTTGGACTACGTCAGGTACGCCCTCTTTTTCTAGCTATGATTTAGAGTTTGGCCCTCCCCAAGCTCCTGTTAACTTGGACTCGATGGCCCGCCATGAACTCCTCTTCCTGGTTTCCTAAGACGTGTCACTCTTGGGAAGAAGGGGCAGGATTGTGGAGCCTGTGACAGTCACTCCCGCCCTTCAGGCATGTCATTCCTTTCTCCTCACCTGCCTCCCCAGGTCTTGTCTCCGAAAGGCCAGTGACATTTCTGTTTTAGTGACATCCAGGGTTCGCTCTGTAGTCCTTCAAGGTGAGTTCCGTGGGTCAAACGATTCCAGTCCTTGTCTTTTCCCTTTACCCACCTGACTGGATTCTGTCAGGGAAGAACTATAAGGCTTCCTTGTCCCCTTCGAATGCTAGCGCCCCCCTCTCCTGTCACTGGGAATTACCCACAAGCTCAGCTTATCCTTAAGGGCCAACTCTGCGTCCCCACCGGACTTGTCCATAGTGTGGGGGGTCTCAGCTTTCTCTTCCTGGTCTTCCACGAGCGAGCGGATGGGGCTGGGAGGGTGGCAGGAGGGGCAGTGTGGCAGCTAGAGAGGTGCAGTTCTGCCCCCTTGTGAAGCTGGGGGTTTCTACCCAGGAGTCTGTGAAGTGAATCATTCAAGGTCTTTGTTTTCTCTTCGCTTCTGTGTGTCCTCTCAATCCTCCCTCCCCCAACTCCTCCTCTGTGCCTCTCACTTCTCACCGTCTTTCCTTTCCGCCTTCTCTTCTGGCCTAGTTTCTTGGCCCCTCCTTCTTTGTCCCTTCTCCTGCTTTATCACCCAGAGCGCGGTGATCGTGATTTCAATGGCCTCCTCTCTTCACTCGTCCAGCTGCTTTCAGTCCCCGAAGCCCGAACACTGCTCGGCTTCCAGTCACTCGTGCAGCGAGAGTGGGTGGCAGCTGGACATCCCTTCCTGACCCGCCTCGGGGGAGCTGGGGCCAGTGAAGAGGTGAGAACACTTTGGGACCATATCCGGGGATGTTACTAAAGTACAGGGGTGACGCGATTACATAGTGTAATTCTTTGGAGGGGATCAGATCCGAAGGGTCCTGAGGTTAGGCTGAGCTGGAACGGGAGACCCAGATGCAGATGCGTGAGGCTACCCTGCTCCCCTCATCAGATTTCCATCCCCTGTCCTTCTCGTCCCTGTCCTCCTCCGAGGCTCCTGTTCCCGTGGTCCCTCATCCCCCATCATTTTGTTCTCGTCCTCAAATTCTTTTTTTTTTAAGATTTATTTATTTATGCATACAAGAACTGGGGTGTAAACCAGAGACATGGGGGTGATGAGAGGACTCACCAGAGACAGAGTGGGGAGCAGAACAGGCGGAGCGACTGAAATCCACTGCTGAGGGGAGCAGCGGGGAGACAGGAGAGGTCTGCTGCGCCCTGTGGGAAGCTCCCCGGCCGGGGATCGAACTTGTGCTGCAGTGACTCTGGATAGCTTCACAGTGCTGAGACTTAACCCGCTGCGCCACCAGGGAGGCCCCTCATCCTTGAATTCTCACAGTTCCTTTCAGCCTCTTCCCCTCTTCACAGGCCCCAGTGTTTCTCCTTTTTCTTGACTGTGCCTGGCAGCTCCTCCAGCAGTTTCCAGCTGAGTTTGAATTCTCTGAGTTTTTCCTCCTGGCTCTTCACGATAGTGTCAGGGTCCCTGACACCCTTACGTTCTTGAGAGATACTCCCTGGGAGCGCGGAAAGCAAAGTGGACAGGTCAGTGACTTTTGCTCTTGACTTAGCTTTTTTTCTCCCCCACTGAGAAGTTTCCTTGGACGTTTAGTCTAGAATTATAAAAAGTGAGGCCTGTGGATGGGAAAGGGGGCGGTTGGCGTTCAATCTCAGGACTGGGCTTTCAAGCTACGTCTAATTCCTGACGTAAGAGGCGAGACGGCTATGATTTCTCTCTAGCCTTGGGAGAATGATGTGGTTTTGTTTGTTGAACCATTCTTTTTCTTGTTTCTGCTGTCTAGTTCAAATCTTACACGCCAGTCTATACCCCAGGGTACTCCCAGCTCCCAGCTGGGAACTCTGTTGACCTGCAGCCCTCTGTCTGGGACTGGGATTTGCGCTACAGCAGTGAGCAGATACTACAGTTCCATAATCCTGGCTACGACCCGGAACACCGCCCAGACTCCTGGCTCCCTGGACAGCAGGTGAGGTGTCTAAGCTTCCCAAATTCCTTGACGTCTTCACAGGCTCATCTTCTTAGAGGGGAGAAGCACAGCGACACAGTCTGAATTTCCCAGGGCAAGCTGCCCTGCTGCCCTCGCGCAGCTTTTACTCCGTCCACGATCGTCCCCAGGAGAACAGGAGTCCTGCACCTTGGGGGCATCCTTTCTGGCCTCCTCACGTTTACTAGTCTTGTCTCATGCACACGTTTGACAAGTTTCCCTAAATCCAGTTTTACTCCGCCCCTAGGCCTAGTTTGAAGCCTGATGAGAGGAGTAGAGTTCTCAGAGGGCAGTTTGTCGTCGGCTTACTAGTACAGCGCTGACTGGGTGGCAGCTAGGCGTTTCTTCTGACCTAGTGTGGGGAAACTGGGGTTCTGGTTCGAGAGGGTCATTTGATTTCCCTTTCCTCTTTAGTCAAGTTTCATGGTTCCTGGACCTCCCACTTCTGTGTGGCTCTTCTCTCGAGGGGCCCTGACTCCCCTGAATCAGCTCTGCCCCTGGCGGGACAGCCCCTCCCTGATGGCAGTCTCTTCTCGTTGGCTCCCCCGACCTGCTGTCTCCTCTGAAAGCCTGGCTGACCAGGAGTGGGGGCTCCCCTCACATTGGGGTGCTTGCCCTTTACCCATGGGGCTGCTGCTACCTGGATATCTGGGACCCCAGATCAGGTTCTGGAGACGCTGCTACCTGAGGGGACGGCCTGAGGCCCAGGTGAGAAGGGAAGACGGTGAGTGGGAGAAGGGGTTTCGCTGCTGAGCCAGATGTTCTAGGAGAAACCAGTTGTTTCCAGGAGCTAGAAAGGCAAGGGGTTGGGGGCTTGGGAAGTATCATCTCTGGTATCAAAGCAGATCGGTTTCGGGAGTACAGGAGGCAGGCGCTGCGGTGGCGTACGTCACTCCCAGCTGCGACCGTCCCCGGGAAGACCGAACCCCAGCAGAGCACGAGGGCATCTTTTTTGTCCTCCCCATCTGTTTATTAGTCTTCCTGTCTCATGCATACATTTTACAAGTTTCCCTAAACCTAGTTTCACTCAGCCCTAAGGGCTCGCTTGAAGCCCAATGAGGAGACTAGAGTCACATCAAGTAGAACCTAGGGCAGCGCTGGAGGGGGAAAGAGAACTTAAACTGCGAGAAGGAGCAGACATCGCAGCAGCAGAGTGCTAGAGCTGCAGTGACAGCCTTCTCTGCCTCTCCCCCTCCCCAGATGGGCCTCTCAGCTGCCACCATCTCTGGCCTCCAGGATGAGCTGTGCCACCTGCAGGAGCTATTAAGGAAATGGACACCAAGAATATCTCCTGGGGGACACGCCAAGAAAAGAGACCCAAACGCCATTCTCTCCCCATCCTGTTGAAATTGCTGCCTCTCTGGGAAGGCAGAGGCCAGTGTGGGTAAGGGAAGGTTGTGGAATCCTTTGATTTCCGCCCGGTTGTGATGCCTGGGCTTTCACTCTGGTCCTCAAAGTTACTGATTGACTCGCCGTTGCAGACAGGTGGTGACAACCTTCTCCCAGTCTTGTCCTGATGACCCCCACACACAGACAAAACTTTTTTCTTGGGATTTGAAGAATCATAAAATGAAAACAAAACACCACACAACGTGACTGCCTTTTTCCCAGGGCGATTCCCCGTTTGGGTATCCAGCAGTTTCCTTTAAGATCAGAGATGCTGTTGTCAGCCCCAAGATGGCCTGCGCACCTCCTCTCCACCCCTGCTGCTGCTTTGATCCGACTTGTTTTTCCCTTTTCTGTGGGCATGGCGTGGGCATGGGAGACACCATCTCATAGTGTATTTTTATAGACCTTTCTATTTAAGGAGTTCATTAAAGCACAGTATTTATAGACAAGGCTGCCACCGCTTCTTGTGTCTGAATAAAAGACTCAGAGCGGAGCCGGGCGGCGGCGCCCACCGTAGCGCCCCACGGACAGGCGGTGGGCGAGGCCCGCAGCGCCGCGGCGCTCGGCTCTCCCCGGTTCTAGGACGCGGAGATTCTTCTGGAGTCTTGGTGCTGCCTTGGTGAGGCTCCATGGGGCCCCGCCAGACGCAGCTGCCGGGCCGGGGTGCTGTGCAGACGGAGACTGAGGTCTCGGGGCGCAGGTCCTCAGCTCGGGCCACGCTCGATCTCTCCCGCCCCCTCCGGGCAGGCTCAGCCGTCACCGCACCGCACACCGCGCACTCCCCCCCGCGGGGAAGCAAAGCACCAGCCCCGGCCGGGGTGGGCTGCGGGGATGAGGCCACGTCAGCCCTCAGGCCTCCCCAGGGGAAGCAGCCCGCAGCGCTGCGGCCCGGGCGCCTCCAGCCCCGACAGGGAGGGCTCGCCCGCCCCGCCCCCCGCCCCTCCCGACGACGCCCGGCACAGCCACGCCCCCCCGCCCAGTCAGGGCCCGGCGGCTCCTAAGATGGCCGCGGCCGCTTCCGGCCCCGCCCCCCGCCCCGGAAGTGGAAGCCGCGAGGTCAGGGGGCGGGGTCGCTGCCTGGAGACGGCGGGAGCGCTTTCGCCATGGCTGCCGGGCCGATCTCGGAGAGGAACCAGGGTAACTGAAGGGAGCGAGACCGTGATGGACTCGGGGAGGCGGGGAGGCCCCGATTCGGGCCAGCGGTGCTTCCGCCGGGGCGGGGGGCTGGGCCCCGCGGAGGCGAGACGGCCGGTGCCTACTGGGGGCGGGGTGGCGGGCGGCGGGCCGAGGCCTGCGGGTGTATTTTGTGTCCGGTCCCCGGCCACCCCCCAATCTCCCAACCAGGACACCCCCAAGGGTGGAATTCGCTGTGGGACTCTGAATTGAGCCCCAAGGGAGCCTCTGGTTGCGGGGAGGAAGGCGCTTGAGGGTTTAAACCTAACCTTTTCTCCCCTTTCCCCTTTCCCTTCCGCCGGGGTTCCGTCCTCGTGCTTGTGCCTTCTCCCGCCCGCCAGATGCCACCGTGTACGTGGGGGGCCTGGATGAGAAGGTCAGCGAACCCCTGCTGTGGGAGCTGTTTCTCCAGGCCGGGCCGGTGGTCAGCACCCATATGCCGAAGGACAGGGTCACTGGGCAGCACCAAGGTGAGTCGATGGCGGAGGGGCCTTGTTTTGAGGGGACAGACCGCTCCTGGGGAGCCCACCAGAACTCGCAACCGTTGGGGAAACAGCACCTGGGAGATTTCTTCCTCTTAAGCCTAGCTCGGTTGTTTCTGGAATCATGTTCGATTGGAGTAAAGTGACTGTTGTTCACCCCTTTCGCTTGGCGCCAAGTAAGTAGCTCTCCGCTCTCCTGCTCCCCCAGGCTATGGCTTCGTGGAATTCTTGAGTGAGGAAGATGCTGACTATGCCATTAAGATCATGAACATGATCAAACTGTACGGGAAGCCAATCCGCGTGAATAAAGCGTCAGCCCACAACAAAAACCTGGATGTGGGAGCCAACATCTTCATTGGGAACCTGGACCCAGAGATAGATGAGAAGCTGCTTTATGATACTTTCAGCGCGTTCGGGGTCATCTTACAAACCCCAAAGATCATGCGGGACCCTGACACAGGCAACTCCAAAGGTTACGCCTTTATTAATTTTGCTTCGTTTGATGCTTCGGATGCGGCGATTGAGGCCATGAACGGGCAGTACCTCTGCAACCGCCCGATCACTGTGTCCTACGCCTTCAAGAAGGACTCCAAGGGAGAGCGCCACGGCTCGGCGGCCGAGCGGCTTCTGGCAGCCCAGAACCCGCTCTCCCAGGCTGACCGCCCGCACCAGCTGTTCGCAGATGCGCCGCCTCCGCCCTCTGCCCCCAATCCTGTGGTGTCGCTGGGGTCTGGGCTTCCTCCTCCAGGTAAAGCTTTTGCTTCCAAATATGTCTCAGGTTGCGGTTGGGAACAGCGGGAAGGAAAAAGAAGATCTGATAAGGGGACTGGGAGTTAGCGGGTGCTGGTTGTGGTGGGGAATCAGGTTGTTGAGTTTGTCCGGGAGGTTTCAGTTGCTTGCAGCGTCTGGCCTCCTGCGGCCTCAGGGAGCTGGGAGGTGAGGGGAAGAGCTCATCTTCCTGGGCAGGCAGATTGGAACGGACCAAAGATACTCTCTCTCTAGGCCGCGTTGACTCTTGTTTCATTTCCTGGCCAGGCATGCCGCCTCCCGGCTCCTTCCCACCCCCAGTGCCGCCTCCGGGAGCCCTTCCTCCTGGGATTCCCCCGGCCATGCCACCGCCACCTATGCCTCCTGGGGCTGGAGGACACGGCCCCCCATCAGCAGGAACCCCGGGGGCCGGACACCCCGGACACGGACATTCGCACCCTCACCCGTTCCCCCCGGGCGGGATGCCCCATCCAGGTAGGTGCCCTCGCCGGGGAGGGCGCTCGCGCCGCTAGGCCCTGAGTCTCGGTAACGTCTCTGGCAGTGACCCCTGCTGCCAGCGCCCGAGTTCAGGCCCTTCTTACCCTCCTTGTTTAAAGTTGGATTTACTGGAGTGACTTCCTCACTGGCACCTTGATTCCAGTTTTCTCGACCTTTGACCCACTCCTCAGTAGTTTTTTAAACACAGAAATGTTTTTGCTTAAAATTCTGCTCTTGCTCCCGTCTCCCTGCACAGTGAAACTCAGACGTTTTACCGAGTGTTCTAGGCTTTTTATGGTCTGACCTGCCCTCGCTCCCGTGGCCGCTCCTGATCGCTGAGTGACTGGTCGTCTCGGACGTACTGTGGTGTCTGACGTGCCGGCGATTCTCACGAGCTAGTGTTTCCTGCCTGCTCTCTTGCCCACCTGAAAGTTCTTATTTATCCTTTGGAATTAGGTTTTTGCTCAGTGTCTCCGCCGCCTTCCCAGATCATATCACTAGAATAATCACTCCTGGGGTGATAGGCTCCTGCGGCACTACTACAGTGCCTGAGTCAGACGCGGCAGGTGAAGTAGCTGCGGAGGTGACTGGGTCCCTGGTTGGTTTGTCCCCTTGGAATGGGGGCAAGGATGGGGGCCTTTGTGCCGGACTTACTTTCCATCCTCTTCCTGATGTAACTTTCTCCATTATTTTTTTGCCCTTCTCTCATCAGCCTTTCGTCTCCGTTCTCATGGTGTCCGTTTTGTTCCTGTAGGGATGTCTCAGATGCAGCTGGCTCATCATGGTCCTCATGGCTTAGGACACCCCCATGCTGGGCCCCCAGGCTCTGGGGGGCAGCCACCACCCCGACCACCACCTGGAATGCCTCATCCTGGACCTCCTCCGATGGGCATGCCTCCCCGAGGCCCCCCATTTGGCTCTCCCATGGGTGAGTGGGCTGCAGCCGCCTCCCTCAGCCTCTCATAGCCTGGTCCAGCAGCGACCTTGTCTCAGCTCTTGGCCCTGTGCTTCCCTCTTACTCTTGACGTTCTTCTCACTCTCCCCGTCTGCCTTCTCGTGACATTCTGCGGCATCAGCTGTCGCCTGTCCCGGCTTTCACTAGCTTCGTGCTCTTCCTGCAGGTCACCCAGGCCCTATGCCTCCGCACGGTATGCGCGGACCGCCTCCCCTGATGCCGCCGCACGGATACACCGGGCCGCCGAGACCCCCGCCCTACGGCTACCAGCGTGGGCCCCTCCCGCCGCCCAGGCCCACCCCCCGGCCCCCAGTTCCCCCTCGCGGCCCACTTCGCGGCCCTCTCCCTCAGTAACTTCTTACTACCTTTCTATCCTCCTGTTAGATTCTCCCAGTGTCTTTTTAATTCCTCGGACCAATTGGAGTTGCTGTAGCTCCCTGGGGTTAAAGTGCTAGTTCTCCTTAGGCCTTTTAAGTATAATTTTTTTCACAGGGGGTTTTGTTATTTTTTTCTATGTTGGTCCTGAATGTTTTACAAATGCACAGAGAAAGTAAAATCAACCTTCTTGTTTATTCTTTGTGGTCTTTTTTTTTTTTAAAGATTTATTTATGCATGCAAGCTGGGGTACAGGCCAGAGGTGTGGGGTGGCGAGAGGGTTCACCAGAGACAGAGTGGGGAGCAGAACAGGCAGATCAACAGAAACACACTGCTGAGGGGAGCAGCGGGCGAGGCAGGAGAGGTCTGCCGCACCATGTGGGAATCTCCCCAGCCGGGCATCGAACTCACGTTGCTGCTGCCAACAGCTCCAGGGCACAGTGTTTAACCGCTGCACCACTGGGGAGGCCCTCTTTGTGGTCTTTTCCTTAGAAAAGTAAATTATCTCTTTTCCTAAGAAGTGGTGTCGGTATATTGGGAGAAAACTGGTGAGGTATGAGTGAGGGTGCTGATTTCTTGTTTCAGAGGCTTATTCTGTACGACGTGGTCGCGATTCCTGGGTTGCTGTGCACTGCAAATACTGTTTCCTCACATCGTGCTTATGCTTAGCTGATAAGGTGGAGACCGGTATAAGTGACTTTGGGTCATTTTGAGGATTAAGCGGAAACAGAAGTAAAGTTCCTGGAGCTGCGCTGACAGAAACATGAGGTGGTGTGCACGGAGCTGTCAGAGCAGCCCCTCCGTCAGGCGTCAGGCGGGGTGCTGGCGGCGCGAAGGAGCAGGACGTTCTCTCGCGGGGTGGGGGGCGCCAGGCTTTCCTAGGAACGGTGGAGGTCACCCTAGCTAAAGGGTGGCACGTGAGGGTTACGTGTATGTGTGTGTGTAGAAAGGAATTGAAATTGCTGGCACTGGGGGAGGAGGGTGTGGAACAAAGCTGGATTTCTCTGAGCAGACTGTCCAAATGATTTTCTTGGAACCATATAAATCTCACATAATTACAAAACAAAAACTGAAGTTGAGTAAAAACTCAGAAAACTTGACTTTCTGTCCTGTGGGGTTTGTGTCTTACCACCGCTCCCCCAGTTCCTCGCAGGCCCAGTCACCAGCGCATTTACGTCTGCGCCCAGACTGCAGTAACCGGACCAAGGCCAGGGCTCCTTTGCCTCAGCCCTGCCTCACTCAATCCTGTTACCGCCCCTTGAAGCTCTTGGCGTAGGTGACCATGAACTTCCTCAACTGTAGGGAAGAGGCGAGCCTGACCCTCTTGACCTTTTGCATCATCCTCAGTGCGTGTCACGTTCCTGCTACCTGCCCTGGGTTCTGCTGCTGGCAACGAGGGTACAAAGGTGAGTCGGTCTGCTCGCCGCCCAGTCATGGCCAGGGGGGCAGATGGACACAGAAGAGGCTATTGGGAAGCAGTGATTGGAGAGCAGAGGCAGGATAGCCGCCCTGAGATGGAGGTGTTGGAAAGCCCAGTGGCGTAAAGGAAGGTGGAAGTTTCTAGGCAAGAAGAGGAAGCGTGTCTGAAATAGACCGGAAGTTTCTGAGCAGAGCCAGAGATGGACAAAGCCCCGTGTGTCGGGCCCGAACGCGGCTGGCGTTGGGAGCAGCGTGAGGTGGGCACTGTCGGGGCGCCCCCAGGGGTCTCTGCTCAGCCCCTTCCCACAGCGCAGAACCCTTTGAAGCACAGCGAGGCAAAGCGAGGCAGCAGGTCTTGGGGACTCAGGACTTCTGGCTGCCCCAGACTCCCCCTCGCAGCCCGAAGCGCCGTGGGATTTAGCATCTGAACACTTGGCAAAGGGTACTGGTGGGAGTGCCCGTGGCGCAAAGGTGCTGTGGGGATTTGAACAAGGGGATGACAGGCTCGTGTCTCAGAGCCGTGGCAGCAAGGTAGAAAACAGACTTGAGGGAGGTGAGGGCGGGGCGTGGTAACAAGCTAAGCATGGCTGAGTTGCTAGTGGCTGAGCCAAATGTCGGACGTGAGGACTGAGGCGGGAGCGTGGGAAGAGGCTTTGGGAGGTGTTCGAAAGGACTGTTGGTTGGATTAGTGAATAGAGGGGAGAGTGGGGTCAAGGATGAGTGTGTAGAAGGAAGGTTCTTGGGGGAATAGTTCAGTTGGGGTATGCTGACTTTGAGGTGAGCTGTGAGACATGCGGGTGGGTTGAGTGCAGGTCTGGTGCCATGTGGCTGACGCTTGGGGAACGGGTGTGGGTGCGTGAGTGGCCGAGGCCGCCGGCTCTACGTCCTAATGGGATTAACTGATCTAGTCTCTGACAGCTCTACTATTAAGTTGCTTTGATGGGTTTTTCCTGATTGATTTATCTATGCATACAAGAGCTGGGGTGCAGGCCAGATGTGTGGGGGAGAGGGGAGAGGATTCACCAGGGACAGTGGGGAGCAGAACAGGCGGGTCTACTGAAATCCACTGCTGAGGGGAGCAGCGGGGAGACAGGAGAGGTCTGCTGTGCCTGTGGTTTTAAACTGAGGTTCCGGGTGCCTGGAGTTCAGCCCGGAGCAGCCTTGGCCTGGAGATAGTCTCATCTGAGTTGACTTTTTTAATTGATCCTCGATGAAGACTTAGATTATCACCATTATGCTAATGATTCCCAAGTTTCCATCTTGTTTTCTCCTGAGCTCCTGTGTGGTATTTTTGGCTGTTAGCTGAGAACAGGACTTCACAGCAGCACAGACAGAGTACATTAGTGTCTTTGCTGGATTCCTTCCTTCTCTCTTTGGAAGCACTGTTTTCTTAGGCATTCATTCTTAGACTCTAGAGCTTGCATTCACTCAACAAAATTTGAGTGCCTCCTCTAGCCATTAAGTTTGACTCCCACAAACTCTTGGATGTCAGTTCAGAGAGGTCTTGGGTTCAGAGAGTGCAGTCCTTGGGTGACCTCTGAGGAAAGTTGCATCAGAGCTCCCCTTTCAGCCGCATACAGCGAGTTTCCCCACGAGGCAGGTCCCAACGAGGCCAGCCAGTGCCCAGGTCCTCTGTCTGCAGGGCACTGGGGAGGCACAGCAGGGACAAGAGCGGGGTGAAGCCTGGGAGAGAGGCGGAGAAGGGGCTGGGGCTCTGGGCAGTGGCACAGGGGCTTTTATTGTTGGTTAGGAGCTTGGATTGAATTCTTACCATCATGGGAATTAAAGAAAGGGGTGATAAGTGATAAGATCTCATTCAAACTTGAAATCATGGTATAACATGTTCAGAAAACACAGATCTTAAGTTGGTTTTTGCACGTGTGCACCCTCTAAGCCACCACACAGGTCGAGATACTGCGTATTTCCGGCACCCAGATGTTGGCAGCTGGCCGCCCTAAAGGGAGTTGTAGTTTTCTGAGTCCCTGTTCTGTCTGCCCACGTTGTTCCCGGAGGTTAGAAGTTCTGCAGACAGAACTTCTTAGAATTGACGCCTGTTCTCTGAGGACATAGGGGCTTGTGCGCATGTCTCCTACTAACTACAGAAACTAGTCCCAGCAGGAACATCAATTTGTATAAGCATCAGCACAAGTGTGCGCTGTCTGCTCGTCCCTTTGTTCATATCACTGATAAAAGCTTGGGCTGGCAGGGTGAGAGGCAGAGCGGCTCTCGGTGGCACTCTCCCCAGCCTCCCCGCTGCAGTTCATTTGGATTGAGTCTTCGTTAACAGCTGAGAACCTTGGGGCTATCCACTGGCACCCAGAAAGCACCCTGTGTCCCTTCATAGTTAATTTTCATCTCTCCGAGGTGACCGCTCTTTTCTCAATCACTATAGATTAACTCACTTTTTATGAAACCTTTAATGGATGGAATCATATAGTATGCATGCTTTTTGGTCTGGCTTTTTGCTCTCAGTTTTCTGTTTGTGTGACCTTTTGATGCCACTGCATCTAGTCAATCAGACTTAAAGTTTTTTATTCTATAGTATTCCTTTATTTGAATACGCCACAATTTATCTGTTTAACATTCTGATTGATAGATACTGGTTGGTTCTGAATATCATTAAAATAAAAGCTGCCAGGAAAATACTTGTCTTTTGTGGGACATGCGCACTCAATTCTCTTGGGAGAGGACCTGGCCGGATCAGACCTGATTTACTTTTAGAAGCCCACTCGGATAACGGAGAATGATGGGCTTTAGGGAGGTAAGACACGAGTAGGGAATCAAGTCAGAGGCCGTGGCAGTGGCCTAGGAGAGAGATGATGCTGGCTTGGAATGGGGAGACCTGTGGAGAAGTGACAGATTCAGAATATATTTTGAAGGCAGGGCCAACAACACTTGCTATGAAGGGATGAAAGAAAGCAAACAACAAACTCCATTTCTTTTTCTTTTTTTAAAAAGATTTACTTGTGCATACAAGAGCTGGGATGCAGGCGAGAGGTGGGGGGGGGGGTGGAATGGGGTGAGACTGATACCAGGTAAATGAGGCTTCAGAGTTGGCCAAAGGCAGTGCCCAAATTGCTTACCAGTCACTCACTATCTTGGTTCTGCACCCACACGCACAATTGCAAGACTACTCAGACTTAGGCAACAATAACAATGGGATTTATTTAACAAACAGGGAAAAAGCAAAGAATTACTAAAGTCAACATATGGCGGTTTACCTTACTTAAAGCAACATCCAGTCCTTTTAAGTCCCAGAAAAACAACAAAGGTGGCGTCTTCCTGCCCCTGCTGTCTTGGAGCTCCTCTTCCAAACAATAGGCCACGTTTCCAAAATGGCGTCTTCCTTCTGTAGACACGCAACAGCCAGATTGTAGGCCAGGTTCCAACTCATGAGGACGACACAGAACACAAGTGGAGATGCTCCCAAAACTGCCGTGGTGCCCCAGCACAGCACCAGGCCAGCAACACTGCAGACAGCAACTACAGCGGCCAGACGGCCCCACAAACCACAGACTGCACTTGTGCATTTTAGGAAGGCTCCCGCTCCAGGCCTCTGCCTTCTTCCTTCGGCTGCAGTAAAGGCAAAACTGGGAGCAGTTTCCATCGCTTGGCTACTTGCAAAGCCTTCAAAGTTGCTGGCCCCAAAGTCACTGAAGATTCCAAAAATGCTCAATCTATATCCCGGCGGCTCAAAACTTCTGGCGTCTGATTTCCAAACTCTCAATCTTGGTGGCTACGTTTTCTGCTGCTGCTTCCTCTCTCCCTGCATCATGGCGACTGCTTCCTCTATTCCTTCAGCATGGCGACTGCCTCTTTCATTCCTACATCATGGCAACTGATTCTTCTTTTCCTACATCATGGCTACTTAATCTCCTTCAGTCCCTTTTATTTTTTATCAGAAACTCCACCCCAAACTGCAAACTTAGCATTTTCCCTGGGGCTATTCATTCTCATCAGCAAACCCCCTCCAGGGGGCACCAACTTTACCGGACTTTGGACTCAGCCCTGTTACAAGAGGACTCACCAGAGACGGAGTGGGGAGCAGAACAGGCAGATCGATGGAAACACACTGCTGAGGGGAGCAGCGGGGAGACAGGAGAGGTCTGCTGCGCCATGTGGGAAGCTCCCTGGCCAGGGATCGAACTCAGGCCCACAGGGGCTGGTGATAGCTTCATAGTGCTGAGATTTAACCCCTTGCGCCACCAAGAAGGCCCCTCTTTTTCTTTTTTGGCCTGAACATCTTGGTGAAGAGACAAGACCTAAATCAGAGTCTGTTAGGGTCTGTTAGGGTCTGTTAGGGTCTGTTAGGGTCTGTTAGGTTGGAGATGCTTCAGCTGCACATGGATTCAGCCTCCGTGTGGTGAGGCTGAATTGGCACATGGAGAGTGTGGGTGTAGGGACTACCCGGACCGGAGACAGAAAGTGGGACTCCGGGGAGAAGAGGGTAGGTAGCAGGCACAGGGCCTGGGACTGAGCCCCCAGGAACCCTAATGTTAATGGGCCCTGCATAGGGACTGTAAAAGAGTGGCTGGTAAGGTGCACGGGGCCTGGTACCCTGGGAAAAACAATGATGTCTCGCCTCAGAACTTAGAAAGAAAAAATAAATAGAAGATTTCTCTGAGAGTACAGATCTGTTTCATCAAGTATCGGCTAAGTGGGGACTACTCGAGTCACCTTAGAAGAAATGGCTCTCTGCCAGCAGGACCTGGCTACTCCTCATTGAAGCTATTCACATATTTAAGTGAAGAATGTGGTAACCTACAGCGGGGTCAGCACTGAGGCCCACGTGGGCACAGCTGGTCCTAACAGCCTCCTGGCAAGAGCGCTTTACACACTCAGAGTACTCCAGGAGCCCCGCCAGGCCGCCCAGAGCGCAGACCTGGGGGTGGAGGATGTGAGCCAAGGAGAGTGCTCTGAGTGTTGGCACCACTCATGGGGATGGCCAGAGGCCATTCAAGATGTAAATACTGGCGTCAGGTCTGTCATTGTGCATTTTTGTTTACAGTGTGATTGTGGTTTGGCTTGAGGGAGAACATGTGCTGGCCACGCACTTGGGAGGGAGGTTTCTTCCAGTCTGAGTGACAGTTACAGTGCGTGAACGCTTTCATGTTGTGGCTTTACATTTCAGTAAATTGTAAGCTTGGTTGGAACAAAAGAACGTTTCCAAGATAGCTCTGGAGTGGTGAATCAGGCCCACATCCGGTCCGTAGTCAAACAGCCCGCAAAGGCCACGGTGAGGTCTCTCGGGACTCAACCTGCCAGTCCCTGCAGGCCGCACCTCCCGGCATCATCTCTGTGTTTGGTAGAGCAGTCACACGCTAGGAACTCTGAAAGGCATTGATGCAGCACCTCATTCAAGACCCCATTTTCCAGATGGAAAAAATGAGGTTCAGAGAGGCAGAGAAATTGACCCAGGAGCCCACCGTGAGAACCCAGGTCAGCCCTCCAGTGCTCTGTGCAGAGTGCCTGACCGTCAGGCCGCTAGCAGGTGGACAAGTCAACATGTACACCCCCAACCACCACATACCCCTCCCCCTGAGCAGGGCCCACCACCCAGCGCTGCATGCTGGGGGTTCCCGAGCCCCAGTTATTGGTGCAGCTTGCCCTGTGTCCAAAAGCAGAACGTTTCTATCGGCTACATCTATATTATTGGTCATAGCATTCCCAGGCCTCAAAAACAACCTAGCAGAGCACATCAAATCCGAACGTTCTGCTTTCGAGTAGGGCTTCACCTGTACGGGGCAATGGAAAGATGGAAGGAAAGAACTGGAACCTTCACTCCTCCCTGCCCTGGAAGCAGAAGCGTGAGCGTGCGGAGGTGGGGGGCAGCAGAGGAGACGGAAGGCGGCTGAGGGAGCCTCGGAGTCGCTGGAGCAAATGGAGGCCAGCTGTGGGTGAGGCCCGGAAGCCCCTTCCCCTTCTCCCTGCGCCCCTCTCCTGCCCAGCAAAGGAACCTGCACCGCGGCCGGAAAGAGGCGGCGGCCCGGAGTCTGCCTCGGGCTGCTGAGCATGAAACCTCTTTGTTTTCCTGCCGTCTCTAAGGCAGCGCCGAACCTGGGGTCCCACTCGGGCTTAGGAGCCGGCCAGGGAGAGGGGCGGGGCAGCGGCCGTGGGGAAGGGGCAAGGAAGAGCTTTGGCGGCGGTAAACCCCCCTGAAATTCCCGGGTCCTTCTTGGGGACCGGATGCTGGGGAAGGGGCGGCTCACTCCCGGCTCCCCCGGCTCCCACCGTCTCCCCGACTGCGTTCCGGCTCCTGTCACCCTCTCCCGGGAAGGGGCCGGGAGGCGCCGCCGACGCACCCCCCCGCGGCTCGGCGTCCCCGCGCCCTCCCGTCCCCCCCACAATGGTCTCTCCCGCGCGGGGGAGGGGCGAGCGGCGGGGGGGCAGGTCTGCAGTGCCGCTCCGCGTCCCCGAGCGGTCGCCGCGCCAGCCGCGCCGGACCCCCGCCCTCGCCGGCCCCGCAGCCAGGTGAGCCCCCGGCCCCGGCCTCCGCCGCGCCCGCGCCCGCAGCCATCTTCTCCCCGGTGCCCGCGGGCGGCGCGTGACGGTCCCCGCGCGGTGCGGGCGCCGAGCCGGGCGGAGCGAGCCCGGCCTGCGGCTCCGTCCGTCTGTCCGTGCGGGCATCTGCGCGTCCGCGTCCGCGCGCGGGGAGCGGGTCTGCACGGAGGAGGGGTGTTCGTCTCCCCTCGGCCGAGTCCCCGCTCCCCTCCGCAGGTATTAACGGGGTGGAGGGTGTTGTTCGGCGAGGTCGGGTTCCCCCAAAGCGCACCCCCTTCCCACCTGGGCGCCCCCCTCCCCCGCTCCCGAGTGACAAATGACCTTGACCGGGGCCGGAGAATGGGGCTGCCTAGGCTGCTCCCCGGGACCGACGGGGCTGCGGAGAAGGACGGGCAGGTGAGGGGGGAGGGGCAGGGGATGGGGTGCTGAGGGGACCCCGAGTCCGGGTGGCGGTGGTGTGGGGGGACTGGGGACTGTGGCTCCGGGGTTGGGGGAAGGGCGCCTGTCCAGCCGCAGGACCCGGCGAGGGGAGGCGGCCTGGCACCCGCGCGGTGGACTGGGGGGGGGGTCATCTCTAACCGGGGGCGCGATGAAGCGGGTAAGGGGTCGCAGGGGTGCGGGGCGTCTCTGCATCCCTGCCTCGTGCCGCTGCCTCGTGTCCCCGGTGTTCTCAGCTGACACCATCATCTGTTTCCCCCCCTCAATTGTGGGTGCTCCGTCTTCCGAACCCGGCAGGAGGCAGCGAGGGCAGGGCAGCCGCGGCTCTGGCATCCATCTGTAGCAGGCAGAGGTGCTCTGGGACCTCTCCCCCGTGGAGCCCCCTCCGCGTCCCCCTGAATGTTTTGATGAGCGAGTGCTTGTTAATGACCTTGTGGGCTGGGCTGGGCTGGGCTGGGGACTCCCGGTTACCAAAGTCAGGGACCTGGGGGCAGGGGGCTGTTTGAGTTTCGGGTCCCTGCTCTCATCCAGGGCTGAGTAAATGTCCCGAAAGGCCTTTGCTCAGAAGCCCCCTCTCCAAAGCCCCTCACCCCCTCCATCCTCTGCCGACCATCTCCTGGGCAGTTTTTCCAGTCCTGTGAGGCTAGTTGAGGGACTGACTGACCGCAGCCCTGGTCTCCTTAACCCCTGCCACCCTCAGGCTCGCTCTCCACGGCTCAGCCACCCTGTGCTGCTTTGGGGACTAAAAATAGCACCTTCCTCACCAGTTCCAAGCATTTGTCTCCTTCCTCTCCCTCCTGGGCTTGTTGGCCCTGGGGGAGCTGGCTGTCGAGCCACCATCCTGCTGTGGCTCCGGGGGCCTTTTCCACCCTTCGGGAAGCTCTCGGGGCTAAATGGGGTCACCCAACACGGGGTGTGCTCCAGGTGGGTCCGGCTGCTTCCCTTAGGGTCTGGGGGAGATCCTGGCCGGGAAAGCCAGGAGAGGAAATCAAGTTGCCGGCAATGAGGGGAATTCACAGTCCTCTCCTTGATGGGGGAGGGTGTGGGCCCTGAACCCCACACAGGAAGGGTGACAGGGTGTGTGCGCGTCTGGCCTCGTGGGCCGCTGCTTCCGTCTGTCCTGGGGCGGGCAGCGCTGCTTGCCGGTGCTTCTCTGTGAAACACATAGCGTTATACCCCCTTCCACCAGGGCTTGCGCACGCGCGTGTGAGCGTGTGTGTGTGTGTGTGTGTGTGTGTGTGTGTGTGTGTGTCACATTTAATGAAGGCCCTGGATAGGTGGGGGCAGAAGAAAGGATATTTTTAGGGGAATGATCTCTGATCAGAACCTAGTCCTGCTTCCTTTGCTTCTGTGGAGGAGGGGGGCTCTCCTGTGCCTCCCTCTGGAGGATGTATTTTTTGGAGGGGCGGCCCAAGCCCCCCTTCATTCACCCCAGCCTCCTACGCGCAATGCGGTATTTGCCTTGCCCATTGCCTGGCTTTTTCCTTGACTTCTGGAGGAGGAGCAGAAAGGATTAAGGGGGATTAGGAAGGGGAGGCCCTGGAGGAATGAGGTGTATCCTAGACCTTAGACCCCCCCATGTTGGAAATATGTCTGCTCAGTCATTTCCACTCGCAGCCACCCCAGCCCAGCCACCCCAGCCCCCGCGTGTGAGGGCCTGAGGGCAGGTGGGCCCAGCCAGGTGTGGTAACGCACTGGTTTTCCGTGTACTTCTTCTTAACCTCAGAGTTCAGATCTCCCCCCTCCCTTTTTTGAGTCTCCCCTAGTTTGTCTGGTGATGTGGCCCAGCTGCTGGCATCAGCCTGAGGCAGAGGCTCCTTGTGTTCTGTTTGGGGAGGGTGTCGGCAACAGCATAAAGAAGCGCCACTCCCCGTTTCTGCTGCTTCTGGCTTCTTCCCCATTTTTCAATCTAATAGGAAGGACACTGAGATTTATGGGCTAATATCTACGGGGAGATTAAATTTTCACATCGACTGGGAGGAATGGAGATTATTACCCCCAATTTAAATTTCAGGAAACTGAGAGTGAAGAAAGTCGGGCCACCCGCCCGCAGTGAGTCAGTCGGTGCCGCCCTGTGCTTCGCGCTGGTCCAGTGTCTCTCCTTGCCAGTCACCCTAAAAACACCCAGAGGTGACTTTTGCTGTGGGTCCTGGGAGAGAGCAGAGGGCATGCTTTGCATCGCTCACATATGCGCAGGCGGAGTGAGTGTGAGGCCGCTGCTTTGTTGCTACCTCCAGAGCGGTGTGCGCCTCACTTTTCATGGGCCGGGTGCTCTGGTAAGGAGCTTATATGCACCGTACCATTTAATCCTTCTTTTACCTTCTGAATAAGGGGAAACTGAGGCTTGGAGGTTCAGAAACATGCCCATAGGCCCTTAGCTAGTAAGTGCTGCGGCAGGAAGTCACTGAAAGCCAAGTGCTCACCCACCAGGCCCTGCCGAGAGAGGGCCCGCCTGGCTAGGCCCAGCACATGGCACCCGAGGGAGACACTGTGGATGCCGCACCTTCGGATACATCAGTGGGCTGAAAGCGACAGGCTGGAGACCTTGGCGCCCCTTCTGCAGATTGCCCCCAGCGCCACCCCAGTACGAAGCCCAGACCAGCCCGGAGGAGGGTTTCTGGCTCCTCCTAGTTCCTGCTCTGTTCTTTGTGGGTGGTGGCCGAGCAGGGGGCTCTGCTCTTGGGGGCTGGGGGGCAGGAGCAGGGCTCTGGGGAGTGACTGATGCTGGAGCAAACCACTTGGGTCCAGTCTCCAAGGGCAAAGTCAAAGTCTTTGGGCCACGCAGAATGACCCCCAGTCGGCCCAGAGAGTCGTTCCTTTTCCAAGCCCCAAGGGGGGCTCCAATCGAGACCATTTCTGCACCTCGTGGCCAGGAGGGGCTCCGGAGTAGGCGAGCTCTCTCTGTCGGCCTTCGTCACCCTCTTAGGCCTCAGCCTCCTTTCTCCCTCTCATTTTTTTCTAGATCTCCAGCGCCTCCTGGAAGAGAATTAGGCAGCCCCCCCTGAGTTATCCCGGCTCCCCGGCTTAGTCCCCCACAACCTGGCTCCTCCTGCCCTTCCGGCTGGCCCGCTGGCCCGCCCCCTCCCCATGCACGCGGCTGAGCGCGGCCGGCCCCAGCTCTGCGCCCTCCCTGCCCTCCAGGACACGCGCCGGCCAGGTGTGTTTTCTCCTGCTCTGTGCACAAAGATCATCGAACACTCATCTAAATCCCTGGGGGGTCTTTCTGACGCACGAGTGCTTGAGCGGAAAGCTCAGTAAGGAGCTAAATCGGGGGGCCTGGTGAAGCCCGACGCCCCGCCATGGAGGAGGGCTTCAGAGACCGCGCCGCTTTCATCCGCGGCGCCAAAGACATCGCCAAGGAAGTGAAGAAGCACGCGGCCAAGAAGGTGGTGAAGGGCCTGGACAGGGTCCAGGACGAGTATTCCCGAAGGTCCTACTCCCGCTTCCAGGAGGAGGACGATGACGACGACTCCCCCGCGCCTGCCGCCGGCTACTACCGCGGGGGGGGCGCCCAGGACGAGGAGGAGGGGGGCGCGTCGAGCGACGCCACCGAGGGCCACGACGAGGACGACGAGATCTACGAGGGCGAATATCAGGGCATCCCCCGCGCGGAGTCTGGGGGCAAAGGCAAAGGCGAGCGGATGGCCGACGGGGCGCCGCTGGCGGCGAGGGGGGGCCTGGGGGACGGGGAGGGCCCGCCCGGGGCCCGGGGCGCGGCGCAGCTGCGGAAAGACCGCGAGGAGCTGGCCCAGCAGTATGAAGCCATCCTGCGGGAGTGCGGCCACGGCCGCTTCCAGTGGACGCTCTACTTCGTGCTCGGGCTGGCGCTCATGGCCGACGGCGTGGAGGTGTTTGTGGTGGGCTTCGTGCTGCCCAGCGCTGAGAAGGACATGTGCCTGTCCGACTCCAACAAAGGCATGCTGGGTAAGACGCGCCCAGCTCCCGCGGGGAATTCCTGGCCTCAATGCGGGTCCTGGCACCCTGCTCCCCAGATGTCCCCAGAGGAGTCCCTGCACACTGTCCCCTCACGCACCCCCTCCTGGGGCTGGGGGGGTGGTAGTGAGGTTGCTGGTGCCGGTCAGGGGTTGGGTGACGATCTCCCCAGTTAATTTGCAGAGGTGGGGTCCTCTTGTCATTCCGATCCCGCTCCCTGATGGGGGGACAAGAATTGCCCGGACCCCTGGCTTAAATGGGGAGGGTCGCTTGGGTGGGGAGGACGGAGCTCTGTTGGTCTTGGGGAAGACTGAGGGGCATCTACTGTCCCTTTGGGAGGGGCCCTGGGGGAGAAGCCCCCTACACCCACCTGAAGACGGTCAGGTCTTGCCCTGTTATGAAACTGTCAGCCACTCCCTTCTCCCTGGGCCCGGGGCATGGGGGAAATGCAGTTTGCAGTAGGAGATGGTTAAGATAATTTTGACGGATTCCACAGAGGAAGGAAGAAACAGGGTTTTAAGCCCAGAAGTCCTGGCACTGGAAAGTGTCATGGATGAATTTTGTGGCGGGGTTTCCTGGTGTGTGTGGGGGAGGGGGGGCGTTGGAGAGAACATGGAGATCCTCCTACTGCTGAGGCCACCAAGGCAGACAGGAGAGAGGGGACGCTGAGGGGCCTGCTATTGGAGGCAGAGCCATTTCTCCCCCAGGCGAGCCAGAGATGGGGGTGCTGTGTGTGACAGAGAAGTGAGAGCACGCAGGACAGGAAGAGAAAGAGGGGGATCCCGGGGTCCCGCTCGCTCTGCATTCCTCCTGGAGAGTGGCCTTCACCTCCGCTACTCACTTCCTCTCCCTCCCCTCCCCTCTGGGCAGACGTAGCTTCTTGCTGGAAGTCCTTTGGGTGCCCGAGCCGCTCTGCTGCAGGTCCAGCCCGCTTCAGTGTTCGGGAGGAGAATCAAGCATGGCTCTCACCGCCCTCCCTCTGCTTTCTCCCTTCCAGGCCTCATCGTCTACCTGGGCATGATGGTGGGGGCCTTCCTCTGGGGCGGGCTGGCCGACCGGCTGGGTCGGAGGCAGTGCCTGCTGCTCTCGCTCTCCGTCAACAGCGTCTTCGCCTTTTTCTCATCCTTCGTCCAGGGCTACGGCACTTTCCTCTTTTGCCGCCTCCTCTCTGGGGTCGGGTGAGTGTCCAGCCCCCCAGGCTCTGGGGGCGCTGAGCCCTGCGGCTCCTCTGTCCCCGCCGCCTCTGCGCCAGGCAGGCCCGTTGGCCCCGACTGTGGCTGAGTCGGAGGGATGAGTCCCTTTCTCGTCCCGCCGTCTTCAGGGGCGCCTCCCCGGGCCGGGGTCTGTTCATGTCACGTCTGCGCCGCTCCCGAGCCCTCGCCCACCCTCTGGTTCCGTTCGAGGCTGGCTCCATGAGGCGGCCCGGGCTTCTCAGCCTCTCCTCTGGGTGCCCGTGGCCCCTCGGGTTCTCCCCTTCCAGAGTCCACACGTTCCTTGCCTCCGACAGTGGCCGTGCTGCCACCCCCCGCGGAGCACGCCCTCCCTGCCCGCGCTTCCTCGGCCCGCACGCACACACTCACGCACGCACGCACGCACACACGCACGCACACGCCCACTGCCTCGTCTCCACGCTCTCCTCACCTGCGCCTCACACCTGCCTCACGCTCCTCTTTGCCCATTTTGTTCTTCGGGGCTCTCCCCGCTTTCCTGGGACTCTTTCCAGCTCCGTCCTCATCCTCAAGAGGCCCTGCTTGTTCCTCCTCTGCCTGCTCCCCAGCGTCCCGAGGGCGTTGCCTGGCGGGGAGCTCGAGGGCGGGGCGCTGCGTTGGAGAAGGGGCCCCTTCACGGGGGCTGGGGAGCAGGGGCGTGACCTCTTCCCTGCCGAATTCTTGCCGCCCCTCCAGGATCGGAGGGTCCATCCCCATTGTCTTCTCCTATTTCTCGGAGTTTCTGGCCCAGGAGAAGCGCGGGGAGCACCTGAGCTGGCTCTGCATGTTCTGGATGATTGGCGGGGTCTACGCAGCGGCCATGGCCTGGGCCATCATCCCCCACTACGGTGAGCGGCCCCAGGCCATGCACCCCAACACCCCCTTCTGTGCTCCCCGAGCTGGGAGCCCGGCCTCTGCCCGCTCGGCTCACGCTGACTGTCCCTGGCAGGGTGGAGCTTTCAGATGGGGTCCGCTTACCAGTTCCACAGCTGGAGGGTCTTTGTCCTCGTCTGCGCCTTTCCTTCTGTGTTTGCCATCGGGGCGCTGACCACGCAGCCGGAGAGCCCCCGCTTCTTCCTGGAGGTGAACGGGGCTGGGGGGGGGCGGCAGCAGGGCCCTGTGTTCAGACGCCCACGCTGCTGGCTCTGGTCCTTTCTGGCTGCCTTCCTTTCTCACGGGGGTTTATCTTGTTCCTCGCCTTGGAAGGCGTCTCCGGGGGGTTCTGTGGTGGAGAAACCGGGGGATCGGCTCAGCCACGGGTGGCTCAGGAGTTTGCAGGCCTGGCCCGGTCCCGATTTCGCGCTGGAAGGAAGTCCTCCCCCTTCCTCCCGCCCGCCCCTCGGTGGCGCCTGGCCCTTCGGGGCTGGGATGCCGCCCCTTCTTTGAGTGCTACTTACTCGTCGCCATCACCCTCCTTGGTGTCAGGTTCTCCTTTCGTTGTGGGGTGGGGGACTGGAGGGGGTGAGGGGGTCCCCCAGGGCCTGTGCTTGTGCCTGCCCTGGACTCCCCGCACTGGTGCCCAAGTCTCAGCGCATTTTGCCACAGCCCGGGACTGTGTCAGAGCTGACACCCACTCTGAGCGGGGCCGGGTGGGAGCTGTCCTGTGGCCCTCGGCTCCTGTAGCCCCGGCCGGGGAGGGGCTCACCTGCCGCGCGACTGTGTCTGTGGCTCTAGAACGGGAAGCACGACGAGGCCTGGATGGTGCTGAAGCAGGTCCACGACACCAACATGCGCGCCAAGGGGCACCCGGAGCGCGTCTTCTCGGTGAGCGCAGCCCCCAGTGCCCCCTGCCCCACCTGGCTTTCCTCGGGTGCCTACCACCCACCTTCCTGGACAGCTCCGACCACGCACCCCCAAAGTGACTTCTCAGGACAACGTGTCCACCCCCACCTCCCATTTTGTGACTGGGAGCGGTGAGCAAATGCAGACACCGCGACCCCCCTTCTTCCTGACCCCAGGTGACCCACATTAAGACGATTCACCAGGAGGATGAGTTGATTGAGATCCAGTCAGATACAGGGACCTGGTACCAGCGCTGGGGGGTCCGGGCCTTGAGCCTGGGGGGACAGGTAATGGGGATGGGCGAAGGGAGAGGAGGGAGCGGGAGAGGTGGGAGGAAGTTGGGGCCCAAGCCTGCATGAGGTGACGGGTGAGCTGAAGGGAGGTGGACGGCAGGAAAACGGGGATCTGTGGTGCCAGAAGTGAGTGTTGCCACATCTGCCCCCACTCTGCCCCTCCTAGGTTTGGGGGAACTTCCTCTCCTGCTTTGGGCCTGAGTATCGGCGCATCACCCTGATGATGATGGGCGTGTGGTTCACCATGTCCTTCAGGTGAGGCGCGGTGGGCGCGGTGGGCCTGGCAGGGAGAGCAATGGCAGGGGAGGGGTACAAGGCGAGGAAAGATGCTGCCCAGCTCCCCTCTGATCCTCCCAGCTGCTCCTCTCCTTCGATATTCATTCAACAAACACTAAGGCTGACCAGCGGCGGGCGGCGGCTCGCGGGGCTGTGCGGGTGCGGGGCGGGGCGCCAGGCCTCAGGGAGTTCACACTTGGTCAGGAGTCTGGGCAGGCCCGCTCCCGAGTAATGCCACGGAGTGGGGGTGGGGTACAAGATGCCCTGGGAGCGCAGGAGCGACTTCCCAGCCCGGATTTGGGGTGAGGGGAGGGACGGGGAGACTTTCGGGCAGCGGAGAGCTGATGGGTGCCCGGGAGAGAACGGCGGGAGGCGGGGTCGGAAGAGGCACAGAATCTGAGTAGTCGGTGAAGAGGGGCGGGGCTGGCCAGCGCGGCGTCCACTTGAGGGACTGGTCACTTTCCGCTGGAGCCCTGGGGTGACCCATCCTCTGCCCTTCAGCTACTACGGCCTGACCGTCTGGTTCCCCGACATGATCCGCCACCTCCAGGCGGTGGACTACGCCGCCCGCACCAAAGTGTTCCCCGGGGAGCGTGTGGAGCACGTGACCTTTAACTTCACGCTGGAGAACCAGATCCACCGAGGGGGGCAGTACTTCAATGACAAGTACGGGGGACCCTCCGCCCCTCGCCTCGCCTGTCCCTGCTACCCCTCGTCCAAACGGCCGGTGTCGGGGTGTGGGCTTGCGGGCCTCCCGGCGGGCCTGCTCCCCGAGGGGCGAGTCTGGGAGGAGAGTGGGGACGAGGCGAACCTCCCACCTGCCTGCAGGTTCATCGGGCTGCGCCTGAAGTCGGTGACCTTCGAGGACTCCCTGTTTGAGGAGTGCTACTTTGAGGACGTCACATCCAGCAACACCTTTTTCCGCAACTGCACCTTCGTCAACACCGTGTTCTACAACACCGGTGAGCGCGGGGGCGGGCAGGGGCCTCTGGTTCGAGCTCAGGGTTCCCCAGCTGAGCCTGGGGAAGGTGGTTTGGGGACCTGCTCGCTGCCACCAGTCACTCCAAGAGTTGAATGGAAACAGCCTCCTGTCGCCAGAGGTTGCCCCCGCCCCCCTCCGCACATTCCCTGGCGGTTCGCTGGAGTTAGAGCATCTCAGTGTCCAGTGCGGCGTTGTTTATTCATTTAAAAATGCACTTTGGAGAGGCAAACTCACCCCGAACGGGACCCTTGGGGTGGAGAGAAACAGCAGCAGGGATGCGGTGGGAAAGGGGTCGGGTCGTTTCTCGATCTGCTTCCTAGTCGTGAGTCCAACACCAGATGAGCGAAATGCGTTCTGGGTCCGTGTTGCCTCTTTCTCCCTCCTGTTTCGCGGCACCGCTTGTTGCCGGCGGGAGCGCACCGCGAGGACACGGGGAAACGGGCGTGGCCAGAGGGGCGTGGCCAGCACTGGGTGGGCTGTGGTCACGCGCGGTCCGTGGGGACCCCTGTGGTTGGGAAAGAGTGTCCGGGCGGCTGCGGGAGCTGCCCGCCCCCCCAGTCCCCGAGCCAGGGACCCCCACGCAGGCCCGGCTCGCCGCCCTGACTTCGCGCCCGCCTCGCCTCGCCCCCAGACCTGTTTCAGTACAAGTTTGTGAACAGCCGGCTGGTGAACAGCACGTTCCTGCACAACAAAGAGGGCTGCCCGCTGGACGTGACCGGGACGGGCGAGGGCGCCTACATGGTGTACTTCGTCAGCTTCCTGGGCACGCTGGCCGTGCTCCCCGGGAACATCGTGTCCGCGCTGCTCATGGACAAGATCGGCCGGCTCCGCATGCTCGGTGAGCGGCCGGGGGGCTCGCGGTGGTGAGCGCCAGCCTTGACTGGGGCCGGGCCGGAGGGAGGCTGTCAGCAGCTGCTCGGCAGTCCGCGGGAGTCTTCGCCAGAGAAGGTTCTCTCTCAGGCCTGCGGCTTGGGGGTGGCTGCAGGACGCCGGGGTCCCGCACCGAAGCTGCTTTGGCGGGGGAGGCAGGGGGTAGCAGGCGCTTATGGGCACAGGCCTGGAGGTCCCCGGCTTTGAGCCTCAGCCCCGCCACCTCCCTTCGCAAGTTCCTTACCCTCTATGGGCCCCTTTGTCTCTTCTGCAAAATGTGGGTGAAGATGGCGCCTCGCCAGCACGTGTGAGCCTCAAGGTGCGTGGCCCACAGCCGGCGCTGAAGAAGCGGCTGTTGCTGACATTACTAACCAGATAGTGATAAGGGAGATGGGGGTGAGCGAAAAGCCGCCTCCCAGGCTGCTGTGGGCAAGAGCCCCCCGGGCTGTCCCCAAGCGAGCTGGTGGACGGGCGGGTGGCGGGTCCTCTGTGCCTGGACTCAGCTGCCGTCTCTTCTCCTGGCTCCAGCCGGCTCCAGCGTGATGTCCTGCGTCTCCTGCTTCTTCCTGTCTTTTGGGAACAGCGAGTCAGCCATGATTGCTTTGCTCTGCCTTTTTGGGGGTGTCAGCATTGCCTCCTGGAACGCGCTGGACGTGTTGACTGTCGAACTCTACCCCTCGGACAAGAGGTAGTTGGAGGCTGGTGGAGGAGGGACTTGAGTGCAGGGGAGAATTGGGGTTGGGGGGCTGAGTGGGGGAAGCCTTAGGGGTCAAAGGATACACATTCCCATTGAAGTCCTTCTCTAAGAACCAGAGCTTCTGTATTCACTTCCGAGAGTCTTAACTATTAATCCACTTTTGGGTCTCTTTTCCCTCTTGCCTCCCAATTTCTCTCCCTTCCCTGACTGCACCCCTCATCCCTCTGATCCTTCTCCCCGTCCTCTCCCTCTTGGGTACCGCCTGCCTTCCTCCTTCTCTTCCCCAATCCCCCGCGCCCCCCCTTCCCGTGTCCCCTCCTGGCCGGCCCCTCTGCGCTGCCTGGGCGCCCCGAGCAGAACCACAGCCTTCGGCTTCCTGAACGCCCTGTGCAAGCTGGCAGCTGTGCTGGGGATCAGCATCTTCACGTCCTTTGTGGGAATCACCAAGGCCGCGCCCATCCTCTTTGCGTCAGCTGCCCTTGCCCTTGGGAGTTCTCTGGCGCTGAAGCTGCCCGAGACCCGGGGGCAGGTGCTGCAGTGAGGGGCCCTGGGGCTTCAGGGCTGGCAGGCACACTGTGAGACCAACAGCTCCTTCTCTCCCTCCCTGCCCTGCCCCTCCGGCCCCCGGAGCCCTCATTCCCCACGCCCCTGTTTGGTGTCTTAGCCGTGTGTGCGCGTGTGTGCATGTGTGTGACCCCGTGGGCAGGGACTACAGGGAAGGCCCCAGTTTCGGGGTGTAGCTCTTACTCCCACCTCCTACCACCCTCGACTTTGCACAAGAAGAGGCTTGGCCCCGCCCTTCTCCCCCAGTGTTAGTGAGGGCCCTGCTGTTCCAGGCTCCAGAACAGGCTTCCTGTCTGCCCCGTAATTCCCTTTGCCTAAGCCCTGGGCGTGCGGTTCTGCTGGGGACTGGGGCTCGATGTGGAACGTGGACCAAAAGCACTCCTGAGTCGGAAGGGCCTCGGGTGCCCTCGCACACCCCCTGTTGGATGCTGGGGGAGTAGCAATAAACCTCAGCCCCTGGCCTCCACTCCCCCTCAATGAAATTAGCTTTCGAGTCTTATTTATATATTAAGTTCTGAGGCAGCTCGGCAGGACTGTGTGTGCGCGTGTGCGAGCGTGTGTGTGTGTGTGTGTACTTATGTATGCGTGTGTATGTGTAGTGGGGTGGGGGTGTCACTATACTGTCCTAAAATATAAGTCAAGGGTCCTCTCAGTGGACACACACACACAGTCCTGCCTCCACGGTACTTCCCTCACTCCTGTTTTTGTGCCAGGCCTGGAGGGGGAGCCCTGGGCCAGACTAAGGATGCGTGTCCCACAGTCTCGGGAGATCTGGGGGCCCCGACAAGTCCATCTCCTGCTCCTCTCAAGAAGCACAGGCTGTCTCTGGAGGGAGAGGCCCCCACCATAGCACAGACAGGCACCGCACAGCTGCCCTCCGTGCCCCACCCGTCTCCTTGGGCAGGGAGCAGGGGAGGGGAGACACAGGCATGTGGGCAAACCAGCAGATCCAAAAGCACAAGGAGCTGGGCAGGGGCGGGAAGCAGGGGCCCCGCCAGCACCGCCTTGAAGGGGGAAGCGGTTGGGCAGCAAGCCAGGCGCCCCAGTGCAGGGACCAGGAGCCTCAGTTTCCCCATCTCACCGATACTCCACTGGATCGGCCCTGTAGGTCAAGCCGCCCCTGCCCGACCCTACTCTGTGGCTTTCTTTGGTGCCCCCTCCCCCCACCATAGCTGTGATGTGTTGTAGTTTTTAGCTGTTTGTAAAATGTTAAAAAAAAATTAAAAGGAAAAATGTGAAAACAACAACAAAAAAAATCCAAATTCACCCCCTCATGCTGTGTCCAGTGGCCCCCTTCTATGGGGGGTTCTCCCCTCAGAACCCCCTTGTAACCCTGACCCAGATGGTGACTGTTCAGCTCTCCGGTGTCTGCGCTCAAAGGACAGCCTTCTCCAGCCCGGTGACCGGTGTGCGCCCTCCCCTGCCCTCCCCTGCTGGACGCAGCCCTCTCCCCTGCATCCCCCGGAGGGACCCATCCACCTTCCTTAGTCTCCTGGGGAACCCTAAACACAACTCTGTGGATGTGAAAAATGAAATGAAAAATATTGATGAAAAATAAAAAGGAAACAAAATCCTCAAAATCCAAAATGGCCTGGCCTGCTTTTTTGCCTCCCCACCTGCATTGACCTCTGGCCCTGCTCCCCAAAGTCCTGGGGAAGAAGCTGATGAAAAGGAAACACAACTGGTCCCCCAAACTGAAGGCCAGGACGCCGCATCACGTTCACCCGAGTCGGCTTCACGCTCCTGCCCTTTCCACTTCCACAGACGGAGGAGCCCGCTCAGTCGTCCAGGGGAGAAAATGGGGTAATGTCCTCCAACTCGGTAGCAAAGAAACTGATCGCCTGATTAAAAAACACTGGGCTAAGCGCTGGAACAGATTTCTCCAAATAAGACAAATTGCCAACAGGTGTATGGAAAAGGCTGCCTCTAGCCATCAGGGAAATGCAAGTCAAAACCACAATGAGAGGCCACCTCACACATCAGGATGGTTATTAAAAAAAAAAAAAAAACAACCACAAAAAACAAAGATGTGGAGAAACCAGAACTGCAGGCTGTTGGTGGGAATGCAAAGTGGTGTAGCCGCAACGGGAGAGAGTATGGAGCATTTTCAAAATGTTAAAAATAGAAGCATATGATTCAGCAACTCCACTTCTGGGTATTTATCCGGAGGCATTGAAGAGATAATAGCAGCCCCATGTTCACGCAGCACTGTGAGCTAAGATTTGGAAATAACCTAAATGTTCATTGACGAATGGCTAAAGTATGCGATATACATGCAGTGGGATTCTATTTGGCTTAAAAAAAAAAAAAGAAATTCTGCAATATGTGATGACACGGGTGAGCCAGGACATTGTGCTGAGGAGGTAAGCCAGTTGCAGAAAGACAAATACTGTATGATTCCACTTATATGAAATAGCTAAAATAGCCACATTCCTAGACTCAAGGAATGGAAAGGCTGCCTAGGGCATGGGGGAGAAAATGGACAGGTGTGAAGTTTCAGGTATAAACGAGTTAAGTGGTAGACATCTGCCATAGAGCACCGTGCCAAGAGTCTGCTAATGTACTGTACATTTAGGAGGGGAGATCTCATGCCAAGTGTTCTTACATGAGACTACAAAGATAAAAAACAACCCCAAATGAAAATAAAAAATGGACTGTTTCTTGAGAAGCAACTTTCCTATAAATCCTCTTATATCTTTAAAAATACGGATTAATGACGCCATTCAAGACCTTTGGAGTCAGAATTCTATTTCTGGAAGAGACAGAATCTAGAATTCACATTTTAAACAAACTCCTTTAGAAATTTTTATCTGTGAGGAAATCCGAAAACCACTGCCTGGAGTTGCCATGGACTCCCCTCTCTAGGCCATTTCCATCCTCAAGCCATTTTCTGACTTTTGGTCTTATTTTTCAAATCAACTTCTTCCTTTCCTAGCCGACTGCTACGTCAGGGTTCCACTGCGCTTTTCGCAGATTTCAGTGTCTCCAAGCTCTGTGCCAATCCATCTACCAATCACTACCAAATGTGCTCCCAAATGCTTTTCGTGCGTCCTTCCTCAAACCTCTTTAGCCTACTCCCAAGCAGAGGCAGCCTAAACTCTCTAGCCAGCAGTGTCAAGATTTATGTTAGTCAAGCCTTTCCTTTAGTAAGTTCTATTTCCACATTGAGATCATCAGAAAGTTGCTTATCTAGACATTGAGTTCCTCTCAGAAATACAGATTTGGACTTAACATCTGGAAAGCTCCTAAGAAAAAGGGCATAAAACAAAGTTTTCTCATCTTTCTATCCTCAGTTTCTAGGTTATCATCTTTTCACTTTTTTTTTTAAGATTTTTTTTACAAATCTTTTTGGAAGTGGACAGACTGTTGAAGAACCAAACATTGGCCCCAATGGTTCTATTACGTATGTCTTGTCCAGTAATACTTCCCTGCCTGCAACACCCTTTCTCTCCTTTCTGATTTAACTCCTTCTTTCCTTTAAACATCCAACCTGGTCACTTCCGCTGTGAAGCCCGTTCTGACTTCCTTAGAACACAGCTATCTTTCTTCTCCCGAGAACATCTATAGCACTGACTCAACAGGCCATTAATAACACAGCAATGCACTTCAGTGGCTAATTTTTCATTTAATGGACAGGATTATCTCCAACTCAACTCATCAGGTCTGGTGGTTCCTTAGTCACAATTTAACATGAAAAACTTGACAGCTTTTCCTGAAGAGTCCAGGGCAAGAGCGCTAAGGAGTGCTTCTACGCTTTCCTTGAATTAGCTTTGACTTAAAGCGAGCGCCCCCTCCAGAGAACGAGTACATGCTTGCAGAATGGGTGCAGGGGTCTGCATTCCTTACGAACACCGGACTGTACTGAGGGGAAAAGGATCCCTGTAGTTTACTCTCGCTCAACCCATTTGGATCCTGCTGCTCCCTCCTCTCGCGCGGTTTCAGGGGCTTCCTCGAGTTTTCTTGCCGCCACCCAGGCACGGGGGGCTCGTGTCTAGTTGAGGGTTCTCCTTCCACTGGGCAGGGGTCCGTGCCTGTATGGCCAGTGCGTGGACCGGCCCAGCCAGCTCCTCCGCCAGCGCAGCGTGGACCAGCCGATGTCGCTGCAGAGGGCTCAGGCCCTCAAAGCGCGAGCTCACCACGGCCACGCGGAAATGCGTCTCGCTGCCCGGGGGCACGGCGTGGCCGCCGCTCTCGTTGCACAGCTCCAGCACCTCGGGGCTGAGGGCCTGCTCCAACTTCGTACGAATGGCGGCCTCGACCGGGCCGACGGCCCCCGACTCAGCCGCGCCGCGGGACAGACAGACGCGGCCGGCCATGGACAACAGGCGCCCGACCCGCTTGGCACTCAGCATCGGCCGCTGCGGAGACAAGGACGCGAGCGAGCAGTGAGGTAGGGGCCCCCGACTGGAGAGCGCCCGGTGCCCCCGCCGCGGCCGCCCCCACCCCGTCCACCCGCGCCCCAACGTCTACTTCCGCAGGGAGCCCTCCCGGCGCCGCGGGCGCCCCGCTCCTGTGTGACGTGGGGACCCCGGGCCCGCCGCGGGCAGCGGCGGGGTGAGGGTAACAGGGCTCGCGCGTGAGGCGCGTCGTTACTAAGGGGATTTGCGAGGAACGGGCCGGAAGTTGCATAGTAGCGCACGTGCAACTTGGGGCTTCTGGACGAACCAGTGTCCCCCTGAACCCCGGGCCCGATCCTTTCTACCTTCCGATCGGGCTTAGCTACCGCAGTTCCCGCTCAGGAACCAGACTCCGGGCCTCCCGGGCGAAACGCGGGCCTCGCGCCCTGAGGCATGCTGGGAAATGGAGTCCTCACTGCCGAAGGTGGACCCGGCGGGCGCCAAGGCTCATGGGAAGTGTAGTAGGAGGGCGTTGGGGACGACGGGAAGTGTAGTAGGAGGGCGCCCGGGAGCTCCGGAACCGTGGTAGGAGGGGGTCGCGGTGCGGACAGACAGGAGAGTAAAGGAGAGAGGATAGATGCCTGCGCCATTGAGGTTGGAATTCTTTGACCCATTTTATTGCCAACACAATTTGTCGGTCATCTAGCCCAGCTACTTTATTTTACATACGAGAAAATGGAAGTTCATTGCATTTATTGAATACATAATTATTGTGCGCCAAACTAGTCCTGGACACCGGGGAATAAAGACAGTTCCTGGTCTCAGTTTAGAGAACCCCGGAGATGCACAAGTGAGCGGGCGATTGCACTGGCGTGCGCTGAGTGCCATGATGGGCCGAAGAACAGGAACCAAGGAGGCATGCTGCTCACACTTGGCAGGGGAAAATTTGCGAGATTTTAGGGAACAGTCTAAAAAAGACAGCATGAGAACCCTCTTTGCAGCCCTTCACAGTGAGGCTATGGAGTCGCACATGCAAAGGCCAGGGGTAGAGAGAGAAAATGGGGTGGGAGGGTGGGCGAATGTGTGTGTTTTTTTCTAGTGCAGTTAGGTGTGGTTGGAGCCCCCTACCCCCCTCCCTTCCCACGGTGCAGAGATGGTGGTAATGGGGAGAAGATACAGGACTCAGACCACCTAGACCTTGCTAGAGGTTTTTTGTCTATATCCTAGGAGCAGTGGGGAGCTAATGAGAACACCTCCTACTACAGTAGGAGGTAAGGCTCAAACGGTCTCTCCAGGAATGGGACTTTGGGCAATATTTATGGGGTTGGAGACAAATGTAGAAAATGCAAATTGGTAGAGTCGGATTGGTTGCTTTCTACCAAATCATGGTTAAACTTGAATTTGGATCCCCAACTGCAATAGACTGAGACCCCTTGCTTCTGAATGTTGTCTAATCATGGCTCCGGCACCTTTTGTCTTCCATGGCTGTTTTTGGTGGAGGCAATGAGATGTCATCTTGAAGACAATGAACAGTGTATGTGCCCTGAGACACAACTTGTCGATTGAAATACTGGCTTTTTTCTTTTCCCTTGTTTAAAATGGGTAGGAGTATTTTTGTTCCCCTGTTGCCACCCTGCCTGAGATTCTTATAATACAAGAAGAAAGGGCAAATGACCACCATGGCCAGGATGGTTTCAGAATGGAGCTAGAGTACAGAATAAATATTTGATTAACTAGATTGCCTGGGAAGGAACTCGGTTGCTTTTGGCTAAAATCCCAGAGGTGTTAAAAGAAATAAGATCCAGACTTTGTTTGTGACTGTGTGTGCTTTTTACAAATGGTCTGCTCTATTTTATTTTCTAATAGCTCTGGTGAGAATGTTGGGAAATGCCGCTGGGGAGCAATAGATAGTAATTGGGCCTGAGCCTGGTAGAATTTAATTTGTAGGCTATTGGCCTATTGACTTCTCTAACAAGGTTTTATAGCTGGATGGAATCTAAAGTATAAGTCTAATTCACATTCATTCTTTCTCTCTCTTCCTGCCTTCAGAGGAAGAAAGGGAGGCTGGATAAAGTAAGTGACTTTGTGAAGCCCAACATCTATCAATAGTTAGTGAAACGGTGAATGAAAGGTAAAATAGCACAATCTTTGAGGCAGGCAGACTTGGGTTCTAATCATGTCTTAATAAGTGGTACTGTGAACCTTAGTTCCCTAATCTGTGAGACAAGTATATCTGCTTAATAGGTGCTTCTAGCAGAAGGCTTATCACATAATATTGAACACATAATAAATGTTCAATCTAATCTCTTTTCCCTACATCCTTCCTAATAGCACAGGGTTACTGTGATGGAAGAATAAAGATGGCGGGGGGGGGTTAGTTAGCCCTTCAAGCAGGGCCTCTCGGGGTATCAGAATTGTGATGGCATCCTCACTATTTGGGTTCAGACCCTGTCGTTCTGAGAAGCTGACAGTATGACAGTACAGAACTTCGAGTGGATTGGTTTCTTTGGGAGGGACTCACACTAACAAGATAAACAAGAATTAGCTTCTAGTAATAGATATTTCCCCCCATAACTGGCTCTTCTCATTGCCTGATTTGTAGCAAGTACTTGATAAGTGTTGGTTGAGTAAAATTGCGAATAGGAGAGAGGTTCAAGGAACATGATGTGAGTATTTTCTCTATTGCATCCTCAGGCTACAGTTGGGAGTTGGGGGGTGCAGAACTTCTAGGAATGGGAAGCCGAGGAGGAAGAGCTAAAACCTTCAGGAAAGATTTCTGTGCCAGGCAGATGGTGGATTAGCAAACAAATCTGCAGGGGCTGTTGCTGAAATGTGAGGGGGATGATGAGGGAGACAAAAGGAGCATGGTGAAAAAGGCCGAAGAGAAATGTTGAGATGCTGATGATGTCGTTTTTGGGGTTCATGGGTTTGAGAGCGGGGTCCTTGGGTTCGCTCTGAGAAAGGTTTCACCAGAGCGCCTCCTCAGCAGCACGCGGCGAGTTTCTCCACGAGACGGAGACTTAGTTATACTTAAAGAACAGGTTTATTAGGGAAAGGGACAGAGAAATAAAGGACACGCGCATAGACACAGTGGGCAGGAAGAGCTGCCCCGAGAGGGCCAGGTTGCTGAGAGAGAGCTGCATGGCCGCAGGGGGGAGGCAGCCCTGAGGAGAACTGCCCTGCTGGGGGTGGGGGTGGGGGTGTCAGTGAGGAGAAGCCCCGGCCTGGGACAGGCCACAGGCAGGCAGGAGGCCGCTGCCCTGCAGAGGGACGAAGCTGGTGGAAAGGGCACCTGCATGGGCACAGGTGGGCAGGACAGTTGCTCCCCAGCCCCTGCAGGGACTGTCCCGATCTAGTCCTCTTCCGGTCGGGCGGGGCTGGTGCCCGCGGATGGCTTGTCTGTTGCTGACCCTGAGCCACCAACCAGAACCGGAAAGGCAGCAGGAGATTCCACGGTGGGCTCAAGCTCCACATGCTCACCTTCGCTCAGCCTTAGGCGTTAGGCGCGGATTCCTAAGGATTTTTGGTTATCACTGGGCTGATGGTCATGCTGATTCCTTCCAGCCCCCTCCTGTGTGAGTCAGGTTCGAGGCTTGTGATTCCTTCCTTTAAAAAAATTCTATCTCCTCCATCACAGGGAAGAACAGATTCTGGTTTAGGTACCCGGGAGATGGTTGGTGCAGTCCAGGGACAGGGAAGTGGGGACAAGGGTGGTTGGTTGGATGAGTTCTCTTTGGATACGTGGTTGGGACAGGAGCAGGTGTGAGGGTTTGAGCTTCTGAAACAAATTGGGATGCTCAAAGCGACGGAGTGAAGCGCGAGAAGCAGCTGGGTGGGGCGGGAAGCCAAGCCCGGAGAGACGGCAGATTTCGGGAGGGGAGAGGAGCGGGATGAGAATGTGCTGGAGACTTTCTTTTTTGACAGGCCAAGCTTTTACATTTTATTATTTAAAGCTTCATCTTAAATTTAGCTTTCTGACTGTTCTTGTGCCTTCAACACTTTCACAACGATTTTCTGCTCAGCGAGGCCTCCTTCCAGGGCTTTCCTTTCGGACGCCCTCCTGGGCGGGAACGACTCGGCGCTGACCCGGGCGCACGGCACCTGCGGAGTCCGGCGCTTTCCCGGTGTCTTTGTGTAAAGGGGACCAATCCCGCCCCCAGGGCTTCGGGAGGGCCCGGCTCGCTAGCGGCCGCGCGGCGCCTGGGCTCCGTCCCCGCCCCGGCGGCGGGAGACATCTTGCAAGCCAAGGGGGCGTCTCCAAACGGCGCGGACGTGCCCCGGAGGGCGAGAGGGAGAGGACGCGCCCCGGTCACGCGGCCCCGGCGCAGAGGCGGCGCGCGCGGGGCAGCGGCTGCCCCGGATGGAGCCGGCTCGGGCAGCGCAGCCCTCAGGGGAGTCTGCAGTGACGAAACGCACAGGGCGGGGTCTGGAGGGTAATTTAGGGCTCCGGGGAAAACCGGTTGGAGACCCTGACTCTAAGGCGGGGTGACTGCGTCTGCCCTGCGCTCCTCTCAGGCCCTTCGTGGAAGGACCCACTGTCAAGCTGGGAAACAGAAGAGCCACGTAGTAAAAGCCCAACAAGGCGCCCCGATGTCTGCACGTCTTCTCTTTAAAATTATCTCCATGCAAATTAGGGGCTTTAATGTAGTTCGCAGCGATTGGTCGTTACTCACGGAATTCGTCATTTCCTTGCCGAGCAGGATGCAAACGAGGAGCCCGCAGCCGGCGTTCTCATTGGCTGCGAGCTCGGCCTCCGCTTCCAGCCAATCAGACTACGTCCCTTCACCCCTCCCGGTGGCTCTTATAAATTACATCAAATTGGTTACCCTTTCCACATCCTTCTCCTTGAAAAAGGCGCTGCAGCTGCATTTTTAGCTGTAATGTCAGGACGCGGAAAACAGGGAGGCAAAGCTCGCGCCAAGGCCAAGTCGCGCTCGTCCCGCGCCGGCCTGCAGTTCCCGGTGGGGCGTGTGCACCGCCTGCTGCGCAAGGGCAACTACGCGGAGCGGGTGGGGGCCGGCGCGCCGGTGTACCTGGCGGCCGTGCTGGAGTACCTGACGGCCGAGATCCTGGAGCTGGCGGGCAACGCGGCCCGCGACAACAAGAAGACGCGCATCATCCCGCGCCATTTGCAACTAGCCGTGAGAAATGACGAAGAGCTCAACAAGTTACTCGGGGGTGTCACCATTGCCCAGGGGGGCGTCCTGCCCAATATCCAGGCTGTCTTGTTGCCCAAGAAAACGGAGAGTCACAAGCCTGGCAAGAGCAAGTAATTAGGCTTGAAACCACCACTCACCCAAAGGCTCTTTTAAGAGCCACCAAAGTGTCAAACCAAGGGCTGATCACGGAACAGCGCGTTAGCTCTTTTTTTGAGAACTTGGGTGGCTCTAAAAAGAGCCTTTGGTCTCTGGTTTTACTTTGTCAGCGCTTATTTGCTTTTGGCCTTGTGGCTTTCGGTTTTCTTTGGCAGCAGCACGGCCTGGATGTTGGGCAGGACGCCGCCCTGGGCGATGGTCACCTTGCCCAGCAGCTTGTTGAGCTCCTCGTCGTTGCGGATGGCCAGCTGCAGGTGGCGCGGGATGATGCGCGTCTTCTTGTTGTCGCGCGCCGCGTTGCCCGCCAGCTCCAGGATCTCGGCCGTCAGGTACTCCAGCACGGCCGCCATGTAGACGGGGGCGCCGGCACCCACCCGCTCCGCGTAGTTGCCTTTGCGCAGCAGGCGGTGCACACGCCCCACCGGGAACTGCAGGCCGGCGCGGGACGAGCGCGACTTGGCCTTGGCGCGGGCCTTGCCTCCCTGCTTTCCACGGCCAGACATGACTGAAATGAAGGCTACAAAACCTAGCGCTCAGAATCTCGCAAGGAAACAAGATTGAAAAAAAACCAGTCGCTGAAAAGCCTTTATAAGCTTTCCTAGGGGTGGGGTCAGGAACGAGGTTTTCATTGGTCCTAAATAGGCTCCAGAGACGACCAATGAGGTGAAGAGTCAGTGTTGTTACGTAGCCTATTACAGAAAACGCAGGCACCTGCATGGCCCAATGGAAACGAAGGACTTTTGGAGCCCTCATTTGCATGCGGTGGTTATAAAAGGATCAGGCCCGCCCCTTCTCCCATTTCCTTTCTTTGCTGGTTAGTGTTGGTTCAACAATGCCTGAGCCGGCGAAGTCTGCTCCCGCGCCCAAGAAGGGCTCCAAAAAAGCCGTCACCAAAGCCCAGAAGAAGGACGGCAAGAAGCGCAAGCGCAG